>JZKD02S1062092.1:141677-163523 GCA_000966675.3 Picea glauca | reverse complement strand
TCCTCTGGTAGAAACCATCAATGGTTACTGGCAGTTTCACTGTGTCATGCAACAGTAGCCCTCCGATCTTGTTCAAATTCACCTGCACCGTTGGATTAACTCTGAAGGGTATTGTTGTTATTTACCCGTTTTGTACTTTTGTTGCGAACTTATGATCTTCATCGACCCTGATCGACGGTTCATGATCTTGATGAATCAACGGTCCTGATCTCATCGTGATCTCACATCTCACTGTTCCTTCGATGGAGATTCTCGTCACTCCCAGTCACGATAGGCGAAGCTCCGAGATGGAGCTCAGATCAACGATCCACGTTCTTGGTAATCCGATGGTCCTGATCTTCTTGCAGTCTCGCATCTCGCGATTCCTGTGATGGAGGTTCTCGTCACTCCAAGTCGCGATAGGCGAGGCTCTGAGATGGAGCTAAGATCAATGGTCCACGTTCTTGGTGATCTGACGGTCCTGATCTTCTCACAATCTCGCATCTCGCGATTCCTATGATGGAGGTTCTCGTCACTCCAAGTCGCGATAGGCGAGGCTTCGATATGGAGCTTAGATCAATGGTCCACATTCTTGGTGATCCGATGGTCCTGATCTTCTCGCAATCTCGCATCTCGCGATTCCTGTATGGAGGCTCTCATCACTCCAAGTCGCGATAGGCGAGACTCCAAGATGGAGCTTTATGGTGCTCTGATATTTCACCACGCGTCCTCTTGATCCAACGGTCCACGATTAAATTGCGATCTCGCATCTCGCTGTTCCTTTGACTTTTTAGTCAACGACATGACGATCTTTCACCACGTGTCCTCTTGATCCAACAAACCACGATTAAATTGCGATCTCGCATCTCGCTGTTCCTTTGACTTTTCAGTCAGCGACATGACGATATTTCGCCATGTGTCCTTTTGATCCAACAGACCACGATTAAATCGCGATCTCGCATCTCATGAATTCAACATTCTTTTCTTTGCCTCTTCATGTCCCGATTCACGAAACTCCGACACGGACTGGAATCAACGGTCCAGATCAAAGCTTGATCTGACGGCTCAGATTACATCGCGATTTCGCATATCACGATTACGCCCGCTTCTCCTTGTACTTTAAAGGACGTGCGGGTTCTTCTTGATCCAATGATGGTCGGATCCTGCGCTTGGATCTAACGCCTGAGATCTGTCCTCCTCTTCAACGATCTCTTCTTTTCTACATTTAGATCTAACAACCCTCGTTCTTTCAAGAATTTTGAATGGGATCCAACGATCAACAACGCTTCTCTTCCAAGCTTACACATCCTTCTTACTTGGAAGAATTTCGACTCTGCGCTAATTCCTCCTGAGCCTTCGTTGTTCCTGTTTGTCCATCGATGCACACTCTGATCCTACCATCTTCACTGTTGTACTTTCCAGCGTTTCCTTCGATCATTCGATCTTCCTGGACTTATCTTCTATTTTCCTGTTGATCATCGGTGTTGTACTCAAGCCATCATTACTGCTGTACTTGCCATCAATGACAAGCTTACGCTTCCTGTAAAAACATTTGCCAACAATAGGAACCTTAAACCCTACATAATCCTCTTGTGTGGAAGTTGAAGGGTTGTGGGATGTAAATATTCATTTGTGGAAGGAGAAGAACATCGTAGTAGTTGTCTGAGTAAGGTGAAGGCCATGAAGGCCCAGTAAAAACATTGGAAAATATTTAGAAGTTTCCCTTGAATGGATAAGTCCAATTTTTGGGCTATAAACATGAATAAATCATGTGTGTGAGTCGGGATACAACACAACCATTGATTTGGCTTAGCATATATATCCTCAACCTTCGTTGAAGAAGGATATGATGCCCAGAGAGGGTGTACCCCAAGTTAATAGGAGTCGTTAGATACTTCAGCGATATGTACGAGAAAACCCTAAACCATAGATGAGAAACATGAGTCTATCGAAGTGTGAGATTGCAAGGGACTCTGATGGGGGTGACTATGAGTTAAAGTGAACCATCAATATCTCAGAGTGCACACCAAAAAGTATTGTGACCATTGATGTTGTGTGCGAGGAACAGGGTTGCAAACCCTGTATCCATGCCTTACCATATAAGCACAAAGAGGGAGAAGACGATGCCCTAATGATGCAACATGCCAGTAGGGAAACCCGCATGTCCTTAGGAGTGGCAAGTGTCACTAGCTAGATGGTTGATGAAGCAGGAGTGGTTTTGAAAGACTATGAAATCCTTAGGGCATAAACGATGATCTAGACTGTTAAATCTGTAGACATTAGATCTCGGTCGTTTATCGTGGAGGAAACATCAGAGTCAATGGTCAGAGTGTCCTCCATTAAGGCACTCTGATGAGAAAGGCTCGATGGGCAATATGGACCGTTAATCAGAATAAGGTGAGATCAATTCTCATCTGTAGATATTCATAGGGTGTCTTATAAGTTAGGTTAAGAGGGAAGGTAACATCTTGCTGACATCACGCTGATGGGGAATGTCTACGCACCTGAGGGTAATACGTGGCAACATGTATTTGGTTGAAGGAATTGGGAATGGGTCTATATCGAGTTGAGACCTTTGAATGGGTGCTTTAATTACCGAGTGTAGGATATGTGGGTGGAGAGATCTCCAATGTTTAGGTTGTCAGAATGTTAGTGCATGGGGTTAATGAGGGACTTCGATGAGAGTTCCAAGAACAAACCCAAGCCGTTAGATCTATCAGAGTTTCTACAGGAAAGAATCTGAACCGTCAGATCCAGAGTAGTGCTTTTTTTTTAAGTTTGGTACTTGGAGTAACCTAGGAGGATGAGGTTTAGGCACTCTAATGGTAAGGCTCTAAGGGATAATTTTGACCATAGATTAGGTAGAGTCTGAGAAGATACCTTAGCCATTGGATCTGTGATCCTTCCCAAAGGGAAATAAAGGAATACAATGATGCCATGATGATGGGTCATACCAACGTGCGGCTTACGTTTCCCTTAGGATGACGCATAGAGATAGTCGATTGGCCGAGCGTGGACCCTGTTGGGAAAGAAGGGCCTTAAAACTCCACTTTAATTAAGGGCTCAAGGGGATGAAATGGATAGTGCCACGTGTTGATCATAGAAGGTTCCACGTGGTGTACTTATTTGGCACATGTATTTACTCATCAGATTTTGGTACTTGGAGTAACCTAGGACGTCGAGGTGTAGGCAGTTCGATGGTAAGGCTCTAAGGGGCCATTTTGACCGTATATTAGGTAGAGTTCGAGAAGACACCTCAACCACTAGATGTATGATCCTTCTCGAATGGAAATAAAGGAGTACAATGATGTCATGATGACGGGTAATACCAGCATGGCAACTTACATGTCCCTTAGGATGACGCGTGGTCATAGTCAATGGCCGATGGGATGAATGTGGACCCTGTTGGGCAAGAAGGGTCTTAAAATGCTACTTTAATTAAAGGCACAAGAGGATGACATGGATAGTGCCACGTGTTGAGCATAGAAGGTTCCACGTGGCATAATGATTTGGCACTTGTAGGTGATCTTCTGTGGGAAATATGGATTCCACATTTCAGGTGGTGATGGTGCCAGGTGTCATGTAGAGATGATACCACATGTCAAGAGGATTATGCACAGGTAGGTGAAAATACGAGAAAATATGAGTCCTTCGTCGAAGTTTGAAAGGTGGAGAAGGCTATGTGGTGGTCAAAAAAGTTGACGATGATGAAGACATCGATGATGTAATGAGAGCCATTGATTAGAGGTGGGTTAGAGTTAATCTCCATCATAGATTTTCGAAAAACCTTTTATAGGTTATAGAATGGATGAGGACGTCACGAGTGAGGTGGAATGCCATCGCATCTAGAGGACGATAGATGACGACACCTAGTTCATCATAAGGTCAAGGGTGGGCCATGTTGGGTCCAGACCATTGGATGTTTGTTTGCAATCGCCAACTGTCAGATCTACAGGAAGAGAGATCTGGACTGTTTGTCATAGATTGAAGGGATCACAAGGCTATGTGTTGGATAAAAATTTTGATGAAAATAAAGGCATCAACGACATGATGAGGATCATTAGATCTGTGAGCCAGTGAATTTGGCTTGTTAATCCAGGTGTAATTTCATCGGAGCACAAAAGAATGGAAGAGTGGGTGTTAAGTGTCATGCCATTTAGAATTACTGACTCACTAGTAAATTTGGGTCATTTTTTGATGACCATTTTGACGTGCTTGCGACGTTATGTTGTTGGGATTGCAATGAAACTCGGACCCCCAAAAAATAATTTCCTGTGTCGTCTCAATTGCAATGAAAATATTCTATTGTCGACCTATCGACGAATATAGACTATTTTGAACAATGGTTTTTATTCATCTTAAGAGAGACGAATATAGGTTATAGTCTCCATTGCGACAAAAGTATGCTATCGTCTTTGTTGCGAAGAAAGTGTTCTTTCATATCAAGGGAGACAAATATAGGGAATCGTTGCAAGGGAGATGAATTATACATATCTACGATGAACTATTGATAGCTGCGACAAGCATATTCGTCGCGAGCCCGACGGGCTCACAGTGTTTTGAAAAAAAATATAAACGACACAGTCCACCCCAACACAACATAAAAACACCTTAGTCATCCCCAACATGATCATGTTGACCCTCCTCCATCTGTTAAGTTCAAATTCATTGAGAATTGTGCCTTCCTTCAACATCATGAAACCACCAACAAAATAAGCCAAGAAAAAGTGCCTAGATTAATATGAAAATTTGTGAACTCAATATTGTACCAATGGAGAATCATCATGAAGAACAAGATTTGCATTCGTTGGCTTCAAAACTTCTCTAAATTTGTAACAAAAAAATCTACTATGAACCCAAGAGATACTTGATCAGATGTTGGTTTAATAATTCAGTTTTTTTGTTGAATAAGAAAACCTTGAACCTCATGCCAAAAATGTTTACAGACGTAGCAAAATTCAATGTTAACACTCCCCAACATTACTGGAAGGTATTGTAAATATTTAAATTCACGTGTTTCTGAAGGAAAATCTACTCCCCATTTGGAAGACATTCATACTCCATTGAAGTTATAGTACAAGCTTTACGATCAACAACAATTTATCCAGAAAAAGGGACCAAGTATGGAAGATAAAATCACAGTAATATGCAAAATATACCATAGCATAAGATCTCATTGATGTACAAATAGAGAATATACTTTTCATAGTATTCTTTGAGAGTGACGATAAGTCTAAACAATGTAGTATTTGTAATTCTTTGTCTATTGTGTATAAACCTAAGCCTATTTGTACATCCGGGACATTCTTTGAGAGTGAGAATACGTCTAAACAATGTAGTATTGCATTTTCAACTCCTTTTATAAGCCATACAACTTTCTTCAACTATGTCCCAACTATGGAACCATTTCTTACAATGTATCCCTCAGAGAGAGAGAGAGATGTTCTTTAATAAAACAAATAAAAATAAACCAAAGTCTACCCACCATCAATCCTCTAATTCCAAAACATTTTCTTCAAAAACTTGCAAAATTTGAGACAATAACAAAGTATTAGAAATCCAAGCAACCTAAGAGGGATTTATTGACTAGGAAAGAAAGGGTCGAAAATGAAGCCAACCTTGGCATAGTGTGCATGAAAAAAAACCCAGAAGAAGCATAGTCCATAGCTTCTAGAAAATGGAACAGGTCAGCAGGGTAGTGCCAAAGGAAACCATTTAGGAAGGACAAATACCACACAATGAGTTTGGCCATCTCAGTCTCTAGTTGCCCAAAGCATAAAATAGAGTTGGAAAGTTGGGATACCCCATTCACAAAGACACCTGCAAAATATCCTTGGGGTTGCAATGATCAACTAGGAACAACCAACTGGTGGGTGGCTTCTTGTGGATGGTTGATTGGCTATTGCCTCCTTTTTCCTTTATGAAATATGCTTGTGATATGCTTGGGACCGAAAAGAAATAATTGTTTCTATCTTTGATATTTATGGTAATGCTTCAAAATCTATAGATAGTTATGGCACCATTTTTCCTTTAAGGCATTTTCTATATACTATCATTTTGGAACCAACTAGTGGGTGGCTTCTTGTGGATGGATGATGATTGGTTATTATCCCCTTTTTCTGTTATGAAAAATACTTGTGATAATCTTGGTACCAACAAGAAATAAATGTCTATATATTTGATATTTATGGTAATACTTAGAACTATGTATATAGTTATGGTGCCATTTTTCCTTTACAACATTTTTTATTTACCAACATTTTTCATTTACCATCGCCATGTTGTCTAATGGTTATAAAAGTGATGGCCTGCCTCTTGCAACCTTTTTTCTTTTCTAAAATAGCTATGTACCAATTCTAGATCTTTCCATGAAATTTAAAATAAAGGAAAAGGAGACCAACTGAGAAGGGTATTATGCATGATCATTTGAAACTAATTCATATTGTATCACAAAGAAACACATTTTATGGTGTTAATCATAATGACAAAGCAAGAAAACAGATCTATCTTCTGATCCAGTTCCTGCTGGTGTCATGATCGATTTCCAGGATTTATCTGAACTTATAATGACAGGATGGAATAATATATAGGTGCATCCACCCCTACGGTCTACAACATAAGTGATCTCTCCCATATCCTGAATCAATTGATAAAGAGTCAATTTGTGTGTTGGTAATGCGACATAATATAGGTGCTACCATAGGTAAGCGCACTTGATCCCCATGTGAGTGATAGTGCTTCAAAAGTATCCATTTTCAGTTGGCCATGGTGTTGTGTTTAAGAAAAATCAAGCATAATTTGAAGAAATGTGCTGGTTATTGACAATGAAGCATTCGAGTAGGAGGATCTAAGTTTTTTTTATAAATTTATAGAAAATTTTGTCTTTGCCAAAAATTATTGCAACTTTTTCAAGATTTTTCATATTTATATATTTAATCTAAATTTCTTGTTGAACCAAACTTGAATATAAACCTTGTAAGGACTTATCTCATTTGGATTTCATCATATCTCAACTATTATTTTCTCGGTTTTCAATACTTGCAACTATGTTCGGAGAAAAAATGTTGTCCTTGTAGGGAATACCTCATTTTATCTATTTTGTATTGTGTGCCATTGTGATAGGTGTGAAATATGACATCTTTGCAAAGCGAAAAAATCCTAACAGGTCAATCCTTTAAGAATGTGTGTTCCTCCCTAGGTTTTCATTTATAGTCAAGAGACAACCAACTCAACCTTCACCCATTAGAGAGGTTGTGTGGAACACCAAAATAAGGGTTGATGAAGAGCTAAATTCAAATTACAACCTCCCCTAAACAACTTGAATTAAATCGAGGTGGGGCTTCAACCCTTTATTAGAAAAGGAGAGCAATTCAACACTCTAGGAACTTAAATACCCCTCCTCACTCATTTTCCCAGTTCCCATTGCCCCCCCTTCCTTGCATATATTGAAAACATAATATGAACTAAAAATGTTGATCCAAATTTAATAGGATAGATCTAAACATATTATTCCTAAGCCTCGTGAAAGTGAAGAGAGCATCTGCAAATTTAAAGGCAATCCCTTTTGGTGGATATAAATTTTTTTATTTCTTCCTCATGATTACTAACAATTATAGCCACTTCTCATATCTATTTTTAGATACGGTGGTTGCAGTGTACATCACTGGATTCAATCCATGAAACTGCTCGACAATTGTGAAATAAACATGAGAAATTGAGAATCACTTAATCAAATTAGCATGTATGAGACAAATTACAACCTCCTAGTCTTCTGTAGGAACCAAAAAATGATTTTGGGAGTAAAACACCTTTTTGTGCCAATTAAAGGATTCCACTTATTGATTGCAACTGAAACAAAGAACTGATATCATTTAGTACCTGAGGAGAGGAACTGAAACTAATATGTAAGAGAAAGGATGCGAAAAAAATTGAAATCAAGCCATGAAAATATTATTTTAAAAAAGGGGAAACAAGGCTTTATCAAATAAAGATTTATAGTTCAAATTAATTTTATTCAATATGACCATAGTTAGATAGAAATGATTTAGTTTCCTACATTTGAAATCATCTAGTTTCTTGCATTTTCCTTGACGCAAAGTTCTGGTTTAGTCATGACAGAGTAGAGAAATTTGGGGGACAATATTAATGGATATAAGGCAACAAAGTTGGTACTTATTAGCTCACCACTTCATTTTGTCAAAACCTTTCTCCTTGAATGAACCAATGAGTTTTTTTAGCAACCCTGACATAAATATTGAAGTCCATAACAGGGAAACAATAAACTACCTCTCATGACTTCTTTCGATCATTTTCTATGTAGAAAGTTGTCTACTAGGGCTGACAAACATTTGTACATAAAATAATGGGGCAGAGGGAGCCAACCTCTAGTTTGGAGGGCCAATGAGCTTCTAGTGGTGCACTGCATGGTGTGGAGATTCCAACATGGTTGAATCCTAAGAAAACAAAGACTTTTTATTTCCTTTTACATGGTACAGTGGTGAAAAGACATGCATACCTTAGCTTAAAATCCAAACTAGGATTGTATGACCCCAACACTGATAAAAGAAGAGACTTCCACAACCTTTTCTTTACTTGGCCCAAATTTCATAAGAAAATAGATTGAGTATTGAAAAGATTGGACAAAGCAATGCTAGTTGATAAAAGCTTCTTGTCTTTTGACTAATTCTATATATGGCACGGTTTAGGTCATGGGATAAGCAACTCCATTTGATCACCAATTAATTATTTTCGAAATTATTTATGGGAAGGCCTTGCATTAACAACAAAATAAGATTAAAGCTAAATATACCACATCTATAGAATCTAACCTACATTAAGTTTCTTAATCTATTTTGGAATTTGATTCCAAATCCAAGAGGTGATGATGATTGGATTAAATGGTCAATTCAATTTCTCAAAACGACTCTTTGAGGAGGATATGACAAGTAACTTATCATTCTTAGATGAAGGGCCAAGAAAGAAATGAATGAAGAGATTGTTTTCTTAATAAGTGATTAGAGTCATGAACCTATGATGATAAGTTGTATGCAAAGCTACAAAGTTTAGACATGCAACAAAAATTGCAGAACACAAAAAAGCAAAGGGAGCTCAAATAAAATCTCATTTTCAATGGCTCAAAGTCTAAGATAGGTCTTAGAAATAATTTTCAAAGGATCTGGTGAATAAGCATACCTTCGTGCATCATAACCATCCAAACTAATAAATGGAGGATATCTATTAAACCAAAAATCCTCAATGAATTCTTTCATCATTATAATTTTCTTTCAAGCCCAAGAATAGGTTGATGAACATAAGGAGGTAATGTAAAATTATCTAGATGTGGCCCTAAGAAAATTTCCCATTGAAAACAAGAACTAGTGTGAGATGTCATTGTCCATGAATGAGATTATTAATGAACTCAAAGTAATAACTAATGAGAAGTGGCCTAGAATGGCTAGTTTCTCAAGTGAATTTTGCATAGCCACATGGGAGTTTGGAGGTCTCAGCTTACTATAAATTTATATGGAAGCTCTATGAAATTAGTCATTAAGAGAACTCGTTAATAAAGGAAATATCAAATTGATCCCTTAAACTATTAAACATGTAATCCTAAGCTTATCTCCATTTGGAAAAAAATCATGCTGCTAATTTTTTCTAGAAACTTCCAGGTAAAGATTGGCATTAACAATTAAGAACATTCTGTATCTTATCATTAACTCAGAAGAAATAATGAAAGTAGGAAATTATATTAATGTACATACAAATGACCAAAATAGGTCAATAGGATTCAAAAGTACAACCAACCATAGTGGCTATGTGGGAGTTCCAAAGACATCTCCCAAATATAGAAAATAAAATAAGCATAAAAATAAAAAGTACGAAGGGTAAACCCAAGAAGTGAAGAGCCTAGTAGACTAGCTTGAATGGTTGAATATTTTGAGCTTCATGCAAGAGGTCTTGTGGGGGAAGCCCTAGTTGGATATTGACATTGCATGCCCTCACTCATTGTCCCTACTAGGTCAGACATAGTAATCAACACCAATAGGTTTACATTGGGCACCATCCATGAAATACAGTGATGTGCCCAGGGGTTTCCTTGGAAAAACTGCCCAAGAAGTGAATCCTAGTAAAAGAAGTAGATATTTATCCTATGTAAGAAGAGAAAATAAACATTAATCAACACTAGAATTCGAAAAGGAGTGAGTGCCATCACTGACCACCGTGAAGGTATATAAAGCAGAGCCTAAAGATGCCTTATTGGGAATGGCTTGGGCTAAGAGGACCAAGCAAGATTGACCTTTGGGGATGTCGGATGATCCTCATTGAATCTCTCCTAACATTTAATCCCTATGTGATTTGGATCTCCGGGGTTGACATCTGGATGGCTTGAATGCTGAGAGATGAGGATCTTAGACGTGCCAATATTGCATGAAAAAAAGCATGGACAAAAACATGTAAATGAAGTATTCGAGAGGTGAGGCTCAAAGGCGAGTCTCACCTATAAAACTAATTACTAGTAAATCACTAAGAGCTAATTAATCTCACAATGAACAATATAAAACATGAGAGAAGCCAAAATGAGTAACTTGATATTATGAGAAGGCTTGCAAGACCTTTATATAGCATTACAAAATGGTCCATTGGACAGAGTAAAAAAGAGCTCATTAAATGAGTCTCTATTATTAGTATAATATATCTAACTACCCAACTAACTAAGTACTGGAAAATAAAATCCGATACAATAATGGAAATAAGTCATTAAATGAGTCTCTATTATTATAATAATAGATCTAACTACCCAACTAATTAAGTAGTGGAAAATAAAATCCAATACAATAAAGGAGATATATGACTCTCTTTGACCCATATGGGAAACCTGTTAGCCCAATTAATTAATGAGGAGGTGAGCATCTCCTTGATCCACATGGACAATTTATTAGCTTTATAGTTTTATGATTTTTTCATTCGAATTTAGACCATATACCCCCTAAAATTTAGATCATTCCCCCCCCTTTAGAAAATGATGGTCCCCATCATTTCACTCATGCTACAAAGAGACCCATGAGTACAATTTTCTAATTCCCAATGAAGGGAAGGGTTTTGTGTGGTTGACGCATAACCATTTGCGTTAATAAAAATGGAAAAATCATGACTTTGTAGGCTTTGAATCTTCTTCTACAAATATGTTTATAACTTTTTCTACAAATGATGAAATCCAATTCTATCGAAGACCCATTTGAGATATTGAAGAGAAATTTCCGTCAATATATGGAACTTTTTTGGAAGTGGCCCATGGAGTGAAAAAAACCAGGTCAAATTTGAAAGGCGCGCGACCACACTAGTTAAAAACACATGCTGCTTCAAACAAAGATATCTCATAAACCAGACAACAAAATGAAATTCCACGAAATACCCATTTGAGACATTGAAGAGATATTTCTAGCCATACGTGGAAATCCTTCTGTTGTTTCTTGAGAAGGGATGAAATACCATTGAATATGGTGGTAAGTGTGGCCTCCTTGGGTCAAATACATGCTGAGATTCAATCGATGATATCTCTCAAACTAGGAAGCCAAATGAGATTCCGAGAAATACCCATTTGATATCTTGAAGAGATATTTCCATAAATATCTGGAACTCATTTTGTGAAATACCGTTGAATATGGTGGTATGCGCATCCTCCTTTAGTCAAATACATGTTGAAATTCAATCAGTGATATCTCTCAAACCAAGAAGCCAAATGAGATTCCATGAAATACCCATTTGAGATATGGTAGGTCCTATGAAATGTCGTGTAGATGTCACAACACCTCTTTGAATTTGGTTGAGTGTAGAGGGGCACAAAGAATTCCAAGGGTTTGTAGAGAAGCATGGGTTGTTGTAGAGGTTGTGGAACCTCCGTGGGAAGCATGGACACCCTGCAAATTAGTTGAAAATGTTGCAGATCAATGGATGTAGTGGATCCATGTATAGATGTAGTGAATCCATGTATGGATGTAGTGAATCCATGTATGGTTCTCCTTGTAATGGTGAACAAATATCCGAGGGTAAAAACAAATCCCTGTAGTGTCTGTGGACCAACTGTGATGCTTATAGTGTATGACCCGACAAATGGATTTTGATAGTACCAAAATGAGGTTGGTGATTGCTACAAATGTTTGAACCCGCAACATGCTTCAAACCATTGTTCCGATGGAGAGCGTACCCATTCTGATACCACTGATCCTGATCTCGGGGGTTGAGATCTAGATGGCTTGAATGTCGAGAGAGGAGGAGCTTAGACGTGCCAATATTGCATGAAACGAAGCATGTACAAAAACATGTAAATGAAGTACTTGGGAGGTGAGGCTCAAAGAGGCCTTTATGAACAATAGAAAATATGAAAGAAGCCAAAATGAGTAACTTGATATTATGAGAAGGCTTGGGAGGCCTTTATATAGAATTACAAAATGGTCCATTGGACAAAGTAAAAAATATCTCATTAAATGAGTCTCTATTATTAGTATAATAGATCTAACTACCCAACTAACTAAGTAGTGGAAAATAAAACCTGATACAATAATGGAAAGAGCTCATTAAATGAGTATTTATTATTATTATTATAATAGATCTAACTACCCAACTAATTAAGTAGTGGAAAATAAAATCCAATACAATAATGGAGAGGTAGGACTCTCTTTGACCCATATGGGAAACCTGTTAGCCCAATTAATTATTGAGGAGGTGGGCATCTCCTTGGTACACATGGGTAATTTATTAGCTTTATAGATTTATGACTTTTTCATCCAAATTTAGACCATATACCCCCTAAAATTCAAATCACTATGAGTCCCTAGTAATGGAGAGGAACCTGGTGATGTGACTCAGTGGCTCACCTGCTAAATCTGTAATTTGAAATATTATCAACACGGTTGCTAGAATAGTTGCAAGGACAATATTGCAAATCTAGCGATAGGGTCATAACCAATATAAAAGACACCATACAACTTGCAAGAAGAAATATTCCATTTATAGAAGCAACCTATATCTTTCTAAATAGAGGTAAAAGAATCCCATCTATCTTACCCATAACCAAAAAAAACTTTCAATTTTATTTTCATATGTGGCAATTCATAATGGCAATGTTAAGTTCGTTAAGAAATTATCCGTTGTTTAAACTTTAAACAGATAAGAAGGTAAGAGTTCAGAAAGCACATGTTGATTTTTACCTCAAATTCTACTGGAGTGCTTGTCCAAATAGATTCATCAAATCCATCATTCTATAACAACACAAATACATCAACACTTTTATCAATATAAGGTCCACAATTGAAAAATATAAAGAATAACAATAAATATGAGCATAAGCATGAATAAACCACAAATGCATTAACATAGAAATAGAATAAAATATATATTTAAAAAAAATGATTCAATTGCAATTATTTAGTTTACTCTAAGATGAATTATTCTAAGAGTGTCAAAACATGCCTTGAAAATGCTTCCAAGCACCTTATAAGCCTTCTTTTTGGACTAGCCCATCATCATCCTAGATTCAAACATGGATTTACTCGATTAGAACAAACTACAAGTGCGATAGATAAAGAACTAAACAAAAATCTTGAATAAGCTCCTCTTGGTTTCTAGAATAATTTATTGGATCCATATGATCTTGGAGAAAACCTCCCTCGATATGAAGGAGCAATAACGAAGTCAACATTGACTATGTTTTTGTTCCGTTGGATCAAGAGATGTTTTCCCCAAGAATAAACAACTCCAATAAATTATTCTCTACCGAATAGGGCCAACCACGTGAAAGTGGAAGCTCCTATGGTCCCTCCCCCCCCTCACATCGCTCTCAATTCCCCAATACCCAATCTATATTCTACTAGAAAACATGCATTGAAAATATTCAAAATTGATAAAAAGTGATTGTAAAACTATAAATGAGGTTTATCATTCAAAGACACATGTCATAAAAATATTTTTTATAAATGAGATTTATCTTCCAAAATATGTTCCAGGTATACTAGCTATATGTACATCGATATGTCTTATAAAATTATTATACATCATCATTTTCTTTTAGGCTTCTTATGTATTCTCTAGTTCTTAAGTAAATCATCAGCCTCCACATCTTTGTTTTCTGGGGGCTCTTCAACAACTGATGGTGCTTGAGTCCTCTCACGTCGAGCATGCCTGGTATTGTACCCACAATGTGGAGGTTGTTGTGAGGGGGTATCACCTACAGAAACAAAAAATATCAAATTTATACGACCAATTGTTAAATATCATTGTAGTAGTTCATTAATATTAAAAAAAACCTTTGCAATGTAATTATTTACTTGGTCCACTAGTTGACACCGTTGGAATGGCTTCCCTGTATTCCTGATCTTCAGGTGGAGGAGTCTCAAGTACGACATTCTCTGCCATTGAAACAAAAAAATTTGTAAGGACACAACCGTAAATGTGTAAGTAATAAAAATTAGAAGTACAAAATTTATAACTATGAAATTATTAAGTATATGATTAATATACAACCATATTACTGTCGTGGGCCTCAGTCATAGGAACATTGTGGGGATGCACCCCACAGGGATGGGGTTTCTTGGGAGCAGCATATTGTGTCCGCGTTGCATTATCAACACAATGTTGTGCAATACTAATGGTTTCGTAGATAGTGTTTCTCCCCTGATTAAAACAAAGTAAGACATTAAAGTTATGGATGATATCAAACATGAATGTATTTTATAAGTAATGAAATGTTAATGTGGATTGATTTTTATTTACCTTATCCCTCAAACTAGATCTCGGGGTCTACCCCATACTTTTTTGACGTTCGATGAGAACTGGATAGTCGTACCTGTAACCAATCCATAGGTCTTCCTCCATGGTTTTCGTTCCAAAGTCATCGCCTTGCATAACATAAAAGTATGTATTTTTAATGTTATTGGTTGCAATTACCTAAAAGTTGTAAGGCGATGAAAATAATATTGTTAATATGTTTAGGTACTTACAATTCATGATTGTAACCTTGAGTAGCTACCGTGGCCTAGCTTGTGCTGGCCATGTTTGGAAATTGTTGCTTCAGTTGCCTTCATAGTGTCGAATAACCTATCATCAAAAGTTTCAAGTATGTTATATACTATGCTTTTATTTAGATCTAAAGAAAATTAAAGGTATTGAATTCAAAATAGTGTAATTTACCTTGGGGCACCAGTTATTTTTTCTCCTGCTTTTCTCAATTTATTTTATTTTGCATCATCAATGAATGCCTTCCACTCCCTCTCTGGAATCGTGGGAGGATTCTCATACCTAAGGTTGTTTTCCAAGTTTCGTCTATACACATCTCGCGTATATTTTAAATATTCACCTACTGAAGGGGAGACTGCTTTTTTATTGAAGGTGTCTACTCCAAAGAGGCCTTCAAGATAATTCATAAGTTCTTTTTTGAGGTTGGAATTCTGGAAATTCCACCTCGTGCGTACAGTTTCCCCAAAAATCAGCAAGGCTTGGCTCTCCAGGTGCCTATAAAATGGTCGTTTCCTACACGCAAAAAGATATGATCATTAATTTAAAAATAACAATCTAGATGATTTATGTTTGAGATAGACAACATGAAACAATTAAAATATGTAAAACTACCTGGTAGTCTTATTTTCTTTAATGAAAGTCCTTTATCATCGACCATAAATGTGCACGGAAGGGTCTCCATGTTGGTAACACATCTAGCTCCAGGAAATAAAACCATATCAACCACATCATCAGCCTCATCTATGTCGCCACCTCTAGAGTCTGACTGTGTGGATGCATGGGGGTGCGTGTCATGGCTCCCATCTAAAGGCGTGGAAGGTGGAGAAGTAAAAAATCTAGCAGCTATATGACGACCCGCGTCAGGAATCTATGATGTCTGTGCAGCGCCACTACTACCAACACTAGGCACCGGGATGAATATGCTCCAAATATCTCTATATAAGAAAGAAAATGGTTTTCGTTATATAATGTAAAAGCTTAAAAAAAAACTTTCATAATTGAATTTATGAGTACATAAACAAAATCACTTAAAATTATGGTTATTATCTGATATCTCTTAATCTGTGTCATAACCAGATTGATCCTTTCTATGACGTTAGGAGTTTGATCTGCAAGGTCTAACAAGAGAGCAAGTTCCTTGTTTGCTGTAATGATATTTTTTTATCATTACCATTGGGTTGGGGGATGAATACAACTCATCCTTGCTAGGGGAATCATGATCATCATGACATGCATACTACATATTTCAACAAAATCAATGTTATTTTAGTTATATAAACAAATGAAATAAATGATCAGCATACAAATAATTTTATATAAACAAATAATAAAATTCACGTAAAATGAAATTCAAATTTGTTAATCGTTTACATGTTTTGTGGATGACCCTTTTCCACGATCATCCTGTCACATTATAATATAATTAGAACCCAAAAATATTTAAAAAATTGTTAAAGATAAAATAAATTGATTGCCACACAAATAAAATTATATAAAGAAACAATAAAATTGACATTAAATGTAAATCAAAATTGTTAATCATTTACATGGTCTACGACTGACACTTTTCCACGATCAACTAGCTACATTATTATAAAATTGGAACCGTGAAATATTTAAAACATTGTTAAAGATAACAAAAAATATAATGCAATAAGTAGAGGTTGCTTCAATAGGTGTTGCATAAGTACCCTCAAACTATTAGTCGATGTTTCTATTCGATTCAAATGATAATTCACTAATAACTCTTCCCCAAGAGCTATCATTTTTAATGTGCACACGACTACCCAATTCCCTTTGTGTCCCTAAAAAATGCAATTCGGTTGCTTGTTTGTTGTCCCGGGTCGTGTGTTGTTTATAAAACCTGCGATATTTCCGGAAACTTTAGGCTTCCATCAATATAGATAGCCAGTCCCTTATTTTTATTGTTGTTTATTAGCTGTATATAATTTGTGGCGAGTGCATATCTCCGCATACTTTGCATGTACTGGACCAAACACATCCAATCGTTATAATTGTAACACAGTTCGGCATAGTCCATAAGTTTAATTAATGTATTGTATTTTACAATTATCCCATCCATGGAAAATATCCCCAGACCATGTAGGGAGGATGGTGCAATGAAATACGTCCTATTGTTGAAAATGAATTCAGTGTCCAACTGAGGCAATTCCTTAGGTACACATTGTTTCACTAGATGCTTATACCTGAGTGGCACCTCTATGTCTCCAATGCTCTCATCATCATAAGAGCATGATCCTCCAACAAGAAAAAAATTCATGTGCCTACATAATTTTCTTCTAACCTTTTCATCTCTAGTCCTTTTTCATGTATCAAATCTACTAGATGCAGTCACATTTCCCTCTATTTGTCCCGAGCTTCCCTCACTCAAGGAAGAATTATATGACATGTACCTGTTTGGTTGTACCTTAAGTCAATCAAATAAGATATATAGTTAGCCAAGATTGTAAGAACATTGAATTTTTAGTTAGCAACTTAAGAACATTCATATATATAGTTAGCAGCTTAAGAACATTCAATTTTTAGTAGAGATATTTAGATTTTAAGAGGATATTAATAGGCTGAATAAAAGGGAATCCAAGTAAAGAAATGTGTTTAATGGTTTGTGGTATACTAAACATGTTATTCTTCATGACATTAGCTAAGCACTTATTTGGCAGGTGGAAGGAAAATAAATATTGCAAGGAGGATATATCTACAAAGTGTCGACAAAGAGCTCTTAGGTGTGGAGTTGATCTAGATGTGATAAATTTGTGTTTTGAAAGAATGATGTTGGATTTGATGGACATGTCAACATTTCATCCAATGTATACTTATGATTTTCCTCGAGTTCAAAGACTTGATGGGAATTATCACTTGAAAATTGGACTGCAAGGATCTAAGAAGAAAAGGTAATTATAAAAGGTAACTTATAATTCTTAAAAAAAAATCTCTAACATGCCTTATCAAGTATTCTAATTGAGGAATCTTAATGGAATACAATTTGGCATGTGATGATCTGATAATGTTGGAAGAGTGAGAAATTACATATATACACACTCGTGTAGGCACAACTTGTTGGAGTTTAACAAATAGTGGAAACAAACCCTTAATGATCATTGTCTCATAGAATAGTCATGGGATGGGTAGCGGGTTCGAGGCATAATCGATAAAGGATCTTATAAAGACTGAAAATACTTCTATCCTAGCTGCTACTCTAGGTGACAAAGTTAGAGGCTAAAGAATCCATCAAACTATGTAAACTTCAATGGAAAAATAATGAAGGGTAAACACTCATCTCAAGAGGTGCCTATGGAGGTATTTGTATAGTTTGGAACAACCAAATCTTGCATCTATATTTTAGTTAGTTGAAATAACCCCTCAATTCTACAACGTAACAACTATTTGCGACGAAAGGCTACTTTCGTTGCAAATTTTTGAATATGTAGTTGCAGCCATATCCATTTCCCTTATTGTTGTTGTGTCAATATTATTGATTTGTTTCTTTTGGAGTTTAGCCTCTTTAGCGTGCACAAATTTTGATACCATCAAATCACTATGATACATTTTTTTTATCAAGACTAACCTTTTTCTAGAGTATAGCCAACTAGTGAAAGAACTAAATAACTTGTCAATAGAAAAATGTGTGTAATACATTTTTCTAGTAAAACTACATTCACATTAGATGGATACATTAGAAATCCAATGATATGCTCCACCTATGGCGGGGATTAGGAATAATCTATTCTTAGTGATTAGGAATTCAAACTTGAAGCACTGTTGGTATCATCACCTGACTGATGGGATATATGCCATTCCTTTGATGCATTTTCTAATTGTTCACATGGAGATGAAATAGATATTGTCTAAACTTTGGATAACATGTCTCACTTAGAAACTCCCCAAACATCAAATGGTGAGTGTCCCCAACTATAGATTGTTGGGGCATAAATGAGTCATTTGACGATGTTTGAGATTTTCATCTGATTAGATCTCCTAGGGTAAATTTTCTCCTCTTGGATCTTGTTGATTCCTCAAGTGTAAGATATTGTCCACCATTAAACAATATTTTTGGATAAAATCATGGTACAATATTTTAAGACAACATCATTGTACATGTTTTAAGGATCACCAAAAATAGAACTAAGCAACATTTTTGGACAATCTTAGAAACATCATGGAGTATATTTTGAAGAGTATGAAAAGGGTGCACATTGATGAGTGAAAACACCCTAGAGAACAATGAATAATATTTTATAATATAGTAACACCCCTTGGAGTATCATATCTAAATCAACGAAAGAGATTGACTTTGTGTTGTTCAAGTAAAAGATAAATGAGACATGTCTTGTAACATGCCTCCCCATATTATTTCACATTAAATGCAATATCATTGCAAGGAGTGTGACATTCCTTCTATATGATCATTTTTCTAAACAAGTGGGAGATTGTACAATATCTGAAGAGATTGGGGATTTTGACCCTGATAGAAAAAATTTGATCCATCAACTTCACAAGTTTTATCACAATGGTCCAAGTGTTGAATCCACCCACTCCTTTGGATAGGCCCCAAATAATAATATAAAACATGGAATTGATCCTAAAACAAAGGTAGGTTATCATTTTACACCTAGTATAATGACAATTGGATGATTACATATATTATTTATGAGATCAAAGGAAGAACCTTTCAATCTAGACCAAAAAATCTTATGAATGGAAAAACAAGTGGAGACAACATTGTTACATAAAATTCATTATCATGGTACAAGACATGGTTGGTATCTCAAGTGAATATAATTAGGACACCATAGTCAACATATGATGGATATGAAAAACACATACAAAATGAAAGATTGGATAGGCATAGCATACATTAACCTTGTATGGGGGACTACCCTTATCCAACTAGTTTCTTAATGCCTTTGCCAACCTACCTAATAATAAAGGCCTACAACAGTGATTATTTTTTTTTCTAACTACATGAGATTAGATTAAAGTCAGGGATATAGATTTGTATTTTGAAGTTGAGATTACCATCATTGGTCATTGGATAGTAGTTTCCAAGATGTAAATAATGAATATTTTTCTGACTGTATTTGACTGCATGCCTTACAATTATGTCCTTTCCATCTTCTCAATATATCATGTGTCATGATCCATATGCCATATATATCATATCTCTTGTAAGTGGAACCTCATGCCCTAATCCAATGGCAAACAAAGTAGTGGTAGGATGCAGTCAAGAGACAATATATTCCACCATTGTACTAATTCATCAAGCCTCATGTAAGAATATAGGTACCAAGGATGTTGATGGGAAGGGGTTGTTTCACCCATATCTGATGATTTATCCATTAAAATAAGCACACTCATTTTTCTACTGGGATATACCTAGAAATTCGGGTGTTTTGATATAGTAATAAATATATAATTTTTTAAGTTTTACTTGTGAATTGGATGGTTTACATATTCTATGAATATCATTAGTTCTTGGACCTGCACAAAGGAATCTATGTGAGTTTTGAAGTTGAAAGAAAATGGAGGTATGTATCTCTAAATAATGGTTCCCTTATTTATAGAAATTTTTAGATTACTTGTTGAAAAATTATGCATCAAATAGCTAGGGGTATTTCTGTATATATGAGTTTGAATGCCCTTTCTAGAAAAAAAAATTTAAGTGCTCATATCACCTATAACATGAATGGGACACTTGCACATAGAGACTTGGCATCCATCATCCAAACAACTACATTTGGCATGCATATATATAATATCATTCCCAAGGCTGGTATGTATGCCAAGTTGTATGGGTTGCTATGTATGGCAACTTGACATACACATCATCCCACAACAACCTCAGGTCTATTGTGTATGCCAAGAAATTGGTATACACAACAACCCTAGGGTTTTTGTGGGCTACTGTGTACGCCAAGTTGGCATACACATCATCCCACAACAACGCATACCTTGGTGAGGTTAATACATACTTGCAACATTCTTAGCTCAAGGAACCTTGGTTAAAAATGGGGGGTTCAATGTTTCATTGATAAACTAATGTTTTCAATCAACTAGCTTTTCTACATGTGCATTTAAATGGTTGTTTTTCTACATGGATGCAATCATGGTAATGATGTTACCATCTAGGTGTCATATGAATGGGGTTCCATGTGTTATTTTTAAAGGAGATGATTGAACTACCATCATACTTTATTCATATATGGTCTTATTCAAGTGTGGAAGGGTGTTACATGTGGTATATGACCCATGCAATAAGTATTCATTTGATTGTAAAGGATTTAATGAACCCTGAAGGCTTGATGGGTATATGACACCATTACTATCTATTTTGTCTCAATTTATGCAAGTGGAAGAAGACAAGATTATCAATATCATGTTTTTAATTCAAGTGAAAATTCAAAGGAAAAGCTACATTGCCAATCTATCATGCTTTTTTTTTATAGGAGCCATAATAACAAATTTTAGTTGAAAATATCAGTTAGAGAATCCAATTTTATAGGCACCCCGTGAGGGGATTTTTGTCCACATATGGAGCCACTAGCATTTTTATTCCTTGAAATTACATGTCAATATTTTTAGGGATTTTCATATGCAAATATTGGAAATTAAACATCCTACCACAAAATAAGAATTAATAAGTGATGCCCAATTTGAATTTTTTTTTAATAGAATTCCACTACATGATTCAATAGGTTATTAGGATCATCCTATAAAATTTGGCTTCTTAATTTTTCTTTTTGTGAGAAAGGAATTCCTCTTACATTTTTCAGTTGTGGCAGAGGTCCAATGTTTATCTTGGCACAACCTTAAACCTTGGATCTTAAAAATACCTTT
>JZKD02S1062092.1:76089-90688 GCA_000966675.3 Picea glauca | reverse complement strand
CAGGTTGATTACAGGTTGTTTGGTATAGGTTGGTGCATGGTTGATGCACTTGTTTATGGTATAGGTTGATTATAGGTTGAGGTACAGGTTGATGCATGGTTCAGGTTTATTGGTACATTTTACAACGGTATATCTCATAGTGATAGTGTGACAGTGGTTCCATCATTCTACTTCTACTTCAGGGTGGTTGGACGGGGAAAGGACAGGTGGTTGTAGACACCCTTTGGTTGTAGCCGAAGAACATAGGGGGTTGAAGCCTCCTGGTTGTAGCCAGAGAATAGGGGATTTGGAGCTTCCCTCAGGTTATAGCCTGAGAAACAAGGGGTTTGGAGCCTCCTTCCAATTGCAACTGGAAAACAAAGGAATTTGGTGCTTCTAATGAATGTAACTCTTCAAGACATATAAGAAAAATCTTTCCATGGTTTTCTCCCGCTTTGGGTTTCCACGTAAAACACTGGTGTACTTTGTATGTGTATGATTGTTCATTTGTTCATTTCTTATTTACTTTGTAATTATTGGATGATAATTCTACATTGATATAGCACTTGGATTATATAGTTAAAAATGATTAACTAGGAAAGGTAACCGTTTCTTTGGATGTATTTTCGGAGAGAACATCGAGAGGAACCCAATTTAACGAGTTGTTGTTATTGGTACAAAGATTGATTTACTTGTCTACCGAGGTGTCACCTTTAATTATTTACTAACCAATTGTATTTTCGTAATACTTCTACATAGATGTCATCTCTTCGTATTCTTATTGTTACACGTATCTCTATTGTTACCTTTCTGTTCCAAGTCCAACCAGCTAGTGTACAAATATTTTCTTCTATGGCTTACAATATATTTTTGTAAGACCCTTTTCTAGTTACTTATTGTATTCTGAAGTTCCACTCCTTGTTGGTTACATGTGGTGTAACCCTCATGAATCATAGAAGAAGGCAGATTGTCCTCCTTACTATTTGACCTTATTAACCCTATGTTAGTCTATTACTACGCCATTTTTTTTTCATTTATATTATTTGTTCTGTTAATAACCCCATGGTCATGTTGTGGTCAATTTTATGGTGGTAAGACTGGTGGCGTCCCAAGACATAACAAAGTCTAGTGGTTTACAGAGGTTATTAAATGGTAGTGGTCAACAGATGTACTGGTCTAGACGTCAGAGTTGTCGCTCTCTGTAGTGGTCTAATAGTGTTGATTTTCTTTGATTTTAAAACGTTATCGTGGATCGCTCCTTGAAATTTACATTTCAATATCATGGTGTGATACTTAGTTAAAAGGTTCTTCATCAACCGTTGGTGTCCACCCTTCATATATTTTCTTGTTACCAATTGATCTAATCTCCTTTCAAAAATTTCCAGGTCTATACGACCTCTTCACTAGAGTCAAGTGATAGTTTTTAAGTGTAAACAAAAATTAACCAAATTATTCCAAGGCTTCCAATATTTAGATCGTGACTGAGTGATTGAGTCTCTCATTTATGAAGATATGCTTTTGATTTTAGCATAGGAGTGTACAAATCGACCTTTTCCTAGAAATCTAACTTTATCTAATTTAGACAGTTTTTTTAATTATGAAAAATATGGCTTAAAATATGTATATACATAACATAATTACAACATGTAAATATGATGATTATATTAATGAATTAGAAGGTGTAATAGCAAAGACTCGTAGTAATTATCTTTTTTTATGTAGTTATTAATCAATAAATTATAGTAAGGACTACGTAAATGATTTCAATTAACAATTGTTGAAATTAAGTTACAACATATGCATTGAACATAATTTTAATAATACACCTATTGCACAATCTTAGGTAATGTGTAACGAAAAGCTTATGTATACACTTTTTACCACTTAGATAATCTCATTAAAATAGTGTTGGTACATCATTTAACAATTGCCTAATGGAATTGTATTTGCGCAGGTGATATTTACTATTTACGTGTTGAATTTTTCTTTTAGTTATATCATTTGTTAAGTACTTAGGGTTATCTCATTATTGTTTTTCTTGTGTCTTCTTACTTGGAAGATTAATAAAGTGGGTGTTCAATACGAGTCCTTCTTTTATCGTGATGAGATTCGTTATTATAGGGTTGTGTCATTACTCCCCGGAGGATAAACCTTTCTTTTGCGTAATTATTTATTTTCGTACATAAGAAACAAATGGAATGTATTTTTGTGTTATGATATATATTTTTAAAATCAAATGTTGGAAATTTAAATTAGTTGTGTATTATGACAAGTTACTCTTGGATTTAAAAATAAAAATTATACAACATTCGTTGTATTCGCCTACTCATCAATATTTAGTTAAGGAGGGTCTTTACATATGGTATCAGAGTGAGGTTACACTCTGCGACACCGGACTCGTTACGACTTCCAATGCATTTTATTTAGTTAATGATGTATCACTAATATAAATTGAATTGGTCCCGTGGAGGTGTAGACCGATTGGCAAGTGCCGTGTAAATGGAAGGAAATATGTAAAGGAGGTCTCAAGTTCAATTCTCACCCCGATTTATCTGTGTCCCATGCTTGTGGGTTGTGTGGCGCACCTAGGGGTATACTGGTAGCGGACAGGTATCGACCACGTGTCACACGAGTACGAGAACAACGAGTTGTTGATTCCCCCAACATATATATATAAACTGAATTTGTTTTATGGCGCATGTATCATGGTTAGAGGATGAAAAATGAGTAGTTGTTGGGGTGTGGGAGGAAGAGGTATGCCTCCTCCAAGTACACCCGCACCCGAGGGATCTTCTCCACAGGGAGAAGAGAATACTACTGAGCAGGAGCATGTTGTAGTGGACAATGTCATGGGTATGATGACGTCTTTTCAAAGGATGTCATAAGCACTGATAAATTGCCTTGATTGAGATGAGGGCAGAGGATATGCACCCAATGAGGGTTCATATCATCCTCCTATATTTAGTGGTAGTGTTCATAGAGAACTCAAGAAGGTAAAATTTGCCGTGTTTGGGGGTTCCAAGAACGGTTTAGCCATCGAAGCTTGGTTGGAAAATATGGCATTGTGCTTTGCACTGCATGATTACACCTCTAACATGAAGGCTTGTATGGTGGTCTTCCAACTGAAAGGAAGTGTTCTTCTTTGGTGGAAGACACTCTTACCACAACTGGATATGGGAGTTGAAGATGTGTCTTGGGAATTGTTCGAGGAGCGATTCCGAGAGAGGTACCTATCTGAAGAGTTCATTGCGAGCCAGGTTAATGAATTCAATGCTTTATGATAGGGTAGTTGTATAGTACCTGATTATGAGGATAAATTTATGGAGTTTCTCAGATATGCTCCGGACCTGGACACTAAAAATTTAAAGGTTAATAAGTTTGTTTTTGGTCTCAACTATAACATTCGTGCTAAGGTGAGGATCTTGATGCCTCAGACTTTGCACGATGCAATACAAAAATATTTTTTCATTGAAGAAGAGTTGAACAATGGGGGTCAGGGTAGTACTCCTTCTAGGAAGACAAGATAAACGCCACGTAGAGCGCCGCAACAATAGACACCTATTAGACAGAGTTTTGGGCACCATGATACACCCAAAGGACTTGTATTTTCTACATCACGTAGACATAATACCCATAGCAGTATTCATGTCATCCTCAACAACAACAATAATATAGATCTGTTCCACAGAATAGATCGGGGCCTATGAACTCTAGACCAACAGATTCTTTCTCTGAAACTAGGAGCATCAACCCTAAGAATGGATGTTGGAATTGTGGAGAACCCCATTATTAGAGATATTTTCCTATCAAGAAGGAGAGAACTTCTGGATCAACAGGACAAATGAAAGTAGGATATTTGGGAAAGGACCATAGAATTCATGCATCGGCGAATAACCGCCAGGATGAGCATCATTCTATAGTTCTCAAGACGTCAAGTATGATAACAAAACACAAATTTAGTATTTTTATAGATCAAGGAGCTAGTGAGAGTTTTATATCTATTGCTTCGCTCAAATAATTAAGGTGAATGAAGTCTATCAAGATGAGTTTAGATATGTATAAATGACATATGGAGCCAAGCAAAAAGTTGGAGGAAAGATAAAATATTGTAAAATTCATATGGGTGAATTCGTCGCTAGTGTAAACCTTTTTGTCACAACCTTAGGATCCTACGACATTGTGATTGGATTGGATTGGTTAGAATCACACAACGTGATACTTAACTGTAATACAAAAATATTAAGTTTGATTGATGATTTGGGACAAAACCGAGTAATTGTAGGTAGAAACCAAGGAGTATCACTAAGATTTATTACTTCCCTACAATTGAAGAAAAATATGCGCAAAGGATGTAAGTTGTATCCCATTTTGTCCCTTAGAGAAAAAGGTGACACGAAAAGATTGGAAGACTTTCCAGTAGTATCAAAATTTGTTGATGTTTTTCCTAAGGAACTACCAGGTTTATTGCCAGAAAGAGAATTGGAATTTACTATAGATATAAAACCTGGAACAAAACAAATTGCTAGAATGACTTATTGAATGTCAACACATGAATTGCAAGAGTTAAAGATGCAATTTAAAGTTATTATATTTGGGATTTATACGTCCAAGTGTATCACCATGGGGTGCACCAATAATTTTTGTAAGAAAGAAGGACAGATCGTGGAGGCTTTTCATTGACTATCATCAATTAAATAAAGACACGATTAAGAATCAATACCCGTTACCAAGAATTGATGACTTATTTGATCAAATGAAGGGGGAAACTGTATTTTCAAAGATTGATTTGAGATCGGGATATCACTAGTTGTGAATCAGAGAGCAAGACATTCCTAAAACAATGTTTAAGACAAGATTTGGACATTACGAATTTACGGTATTACCATTTGGATTGACAAATTCCCCTGGTGTATTCATGAGTTTAATGAATGGGGTATTCCACAAGTAATTGGACAAGTTCATATAGGTATTTATTGACGATATATTAATTTACTCTCAGAAGAAAGAGGATCACGATGAACATCTGAGATTAGTTTTGCAGTGTTTAAGAGAAAACAAGTTTTAAGGAAATTTGTCAAAGTGTTCTTTTTATCAGACGAAGATACACTATTTGGGACACATTATTTCTGGAGTAGGTATCGTTGTGGATCCAATGAAGGTAGAGGCTATTATGGAATGGACAACACAAACAAACGTGGAAGAAGTACATATTTTTATGGGATTAACAAGTTACTATCGACGTTTCGTCGAGGATTTTCTAAAATAGAAAATCCAATTACAGAATTGCAAAAGAAGAATAAGAAATTTGTATGGTCAAAGAAATGCGCTGAAGCATTTCAGAAGCTTAAAGAATTACTAACAAAAAAATTGATATTGAAGGTTCCTGGTTTGGACAAGGAATTCTTAGTATGCACTGACACATCCAAAGAAGGTATGGGTGGAGTACTAATGAAAGAAGGCCGAGTTATCGCATATATGATGAGGTAGTTCTTTTGGAGTTATCGCATTCGTTTTTTCATTTTCGACGTTTCGGACCAAACCAGTGTGGTCCATCATCAGGAAAATAATATGAGATATGAAGGAAAAAGATTTAACAAGTGTAAATAAATGCATGAAAAGATATTATGAAGATTCGACTTAGTAAAAGTGAAATTAATGAATTTTTATAAACCTAAAAATATTGTTTATTCAGATCCGACTTAAATCAAATGAAAACAAGAAATACAAAAACCTAAAAAATATATTAATTATTAATTGACTTTCTAGAATGAGTCATTGTGGTTAGTGTTGGGATCTAGTTCTGACTAATTTACCATCCATCATCTCTGTTTAGATTGTTAGGTTGTTTTTCAATTTTGATTTCTTCTCTAAATTTCATATTGTGATAGTGATCTATCTTGGCAAGAATTTTGGTGTCTTCAATACAAATGTGATGTTTAGTTTTGTATGAATGTTCTGCCAAGGCTGAGGGACGAGTGCAATTATGTTTAATTTTAGCGGCATGTTCTTGAATCCTAATTCTGAAGGAGCGACTTGTTTCTCCTATGTATTGTTTACCACATGAGCATGGGATCATATAGACACCCTTCTGTCCGATGGGATCAACATGGTCTTTGACTGACCTAAGGGAATTTCTAATAGTTTTTAAGGGTTTGAAAATTTCCCCAATGCTTTTCTTTTTCAAAATCCTAGGAAGATTGTCTGTTGTCCCTTGTATATAGGGTAAGAAAACCTCAGACACATCATTATTCGTTTGTTCATGGGGTATCACTGAGAAAATGCATATATTTCAAGGAAACTAAGAAGGCTTGAAGAGAATTATGCAACACACGATTTGGAATTATTAGCGATTTTTTATGCCTTACGTGTTTGGAGGCACTATCTTATTCAACATAAATTCGAGTTGAAAACCGATCATAGTGGATTGCAACACATTTTTACTTAGACTGACTTGAATGCATGACAAAGACGTTCGTGATAATTTTTAAGTGAGTATGATTTTGAGATCATATACATTAAATGAATAGTCAAAATAGTAGAAGATGTGTTGAACCAAAGACCATGCATTTTCTCACTAATACCCCTAAAGTTGAATCCTCAAGAAAATATTTTAGCATTACAGATTGATGATGACTGGTACAAGGAAGTAAAAGACAATATTGGACAAGATACCATGATGATACCTAGAGATCAGGGTTATTCTTTGGACAATCACATACTATTAAGATATAATGGAAGAATTTATGTACCACCAAATGATGAATTGAGAAATTTTATTTTGAACGAAGCTCATCGAGCAGTTTATATGACTCCTCTTGGAGTCACGAAAATGAAGGAAAATATTAAACCAATATTCTTTTGGAAGGGAATGAAAACTAATATAGTTAACTATGTGGTGAAATGTCTTGAATGTCAATAGGTGAAGAATGAACATAGACATCCAACGATATTATTACAACCACATGTGATTCTTGAATTGAAATGGGAAGTTATATCGATGGATTTTATTGTTGGATTGCCATTGACGACAAGGAGACACGATTCTATTTTTGTAGTTGTCGACACTTTTATGAAGAGTGCACATTTTATTCCAGTTTGCATGACATATCACACCCCTGACATAGCTATAATATTTGTTAATGAAATTGTGAGATTGCATGGTGTACCGAGGAACATAATATCCGATCGAGGATCAATATTCACTAGACATTTTTGGACTAGTTTCCAAGAGGTCTTTGGAACACATTTAAATTTTAGTACTACATAGCACCCCGAAACTGATGGAAAAACAAAAAGAATGAATCAAATTCTAGAAGATATGCTTCGAATGTATGTGATGGATCAACAAAAACGATGGGACGAATTTTTACCATTGGTAGAGTTTGCGTACAACAACACTTATCAGAGTTCAATAAAGATGGCACCTTTTGAGTTTCTAAATGGACGACCATGTCAGACACCTTTGAGTTGGGATTGACTAGAAGATAGGGTCCTGGTGGGACTAGAAGTGATTTAGGAAATGAAAGATCAAATGTGAACCATAAAGAAAAGGATTAAGGAAGCACAAGAACAAGAAAAGAGTTATGCAGATGTGCATCATATAGACCATAGTTATGAGGTTGGTGGTTAATTCTTTTTGTGGGTGAAGTCGCATAAGAGTTCGATTAAATTTGGAAAGGGCACTAAAATCTCTCCAAGGTTTGTGGGACCTTTCGAAGTTATAGAAAAGAAAGGACCCGTGGCTTACCAACTAGCCTTACCTAATTCTTTGAGGCATATGCACAATGTGTTTCATGTTTCAGTTTTACATCATAATATTTCAGATCCATCACATGTTATTGATTTGAGTTCATTACATGGATTTGACGAGGGTTCTCTCATGGTAGAACTAATATTCATACTGTACCATCACACTCAAAAACCACGACATCGATTGGTCGATCAGGTCAAGGTCCAGTGGGACGATTATAGTCCACATTCTGCTACTTGGGAGGATGTATATGAGATGCGGCAGTAATTTCCTTATTTATTTTGATAGTTTGATATATAGATTAGTAGCAACTATTTATTGCTTCATTGTTAGATTGTACAAAGTTTAGAACAAAGTTTAAAACAAGAGGGGGTGTATGTAACATCCAGATTTCACTGACCATATTTTCATAACACCAATTATTATTTGAGGACACTTGCGTGGAAGTGATCCAAATAAACATGGTACATAATGATTATTTGTTTTGGTTTATGAGTCTATACTATGATTTATTATTGAAATTTGATATGTTATTATTAATGATGTATAACATTGAGAGGTATTATGATGAGGTTTCTTGAGTGTGCAGGAAACATGACATAATGAGGGTGTTGATGGCATCGACAAACTTCCTTGGACTCCAGATTGAGTCAGGGAGTGGACTATTGACTTTGATTATGAGTACTTGTTTTATTTAAACATTTTTTATGATGATGATTCAATTATGGATTTCATGTATATGAGTTATTAATATTATATTTTTCAGTGGATGTAGGCATGGTGACGCTTGCTAATTCGACTCACATATGGAGTAAAGGGGTCATACACAGATATCAGTTTGATGAGGGAGAGGTGTTGAAGCATCCCTATTACAACCTCCTATCACTCCCTCCGTGGCCTGAAATGAAGGTTAACAACTACCTTTTTCCTGAGAGGTTCACGATGCCATGAGGGCAGACTGAGATAGTCACTCATGAGGATTATGAGGGGCATGCAATAAGGCAGATTGCTTATTCCTCAGTAATCCCTTAGTCTCACATAAGGTCGACAAGTGTAGTATTGACTCAAAGCGTCATACAAATTCCAAACTAAGTTAATGGCGAGTGGTACCCATGGAGCACGGAGGTGCGTCTTTAAGGGAACATCGCATGAATAAATTATTGTGTTAATAGAAATCTAGAAGACCTTAGAGAATAAAAAAAATATTTAGATCTGATAGAAAAGATAATATGAATATATATAATTTTATATTAATTTATGAAAGGGAACATAATAAAAACCCAAGTCTAATTGTTTATGCCTAAACAAGTTATAGAATTGAGTTAAGGGAATTTTATACTAATGAAAACTAGTAAAGGGAGAATAGAATAAAAATTAAGACATGTGCACAATGTGTGTATGGAATTAATAAAAAGAAACGATTTCATAAGAGATGGGTTGTCAACATAGATTTAGAATCCTAAGTCAATCTAGACTCTAAATCCTAACTAAGAGAATGGTCCTAATCAAACCCAACTGTGAATTAGTTAGGGGACACAATAAAAGAGAAATTGGGGAACTAAGTGACAACTAGGAGAAAAACTAGGAACTAATTGAGGAGTGTTAGGGAAAATGCATAATTATTTAAATTAAAAAGGAATAAACATGTGCAACTTGGGGAAAATGTGACATGTGTTCGGGTTGAATAATCTCTTAATTAATCATTAAAAATTACCTAATTATGCATGAAATGACAAGTGTCGAGGTGAAATTTCTTATAAAAAGAATGGAGAGGTAGGAGGAAAGGACCCTATTATTGGATGACTAAAATGTTGTAAAAATTTCAAGAGACTAGTTTACTTGTGTGAGTTGGGCTGCAAGTTTGGGCAAGAGGTGGAAGGCTCTCCTTGCGAGGGAAAGCCTGAGCTATTTGGATATGAAATTATGTGTGTGACCCCTTTGTGGCTTGGGGGGCTAAGGGAGAATACGAGTACCCCTAGTACTAGCTGGGAGGTACTGGTGAAGTCTTTCAATTAGTAGGAAAAGGAAAAGACGATGTGTAAGATTTCGGGTTTGGCATCATCCTCATATATCAACACTCATTTGATCACGATATTAAAGTGTATAGTTGTTTTAAATTGGTACTATATTAAACTTGTATAACAAGTATGTCTGTGGATACGTCTTGTTCAATGATATATTCTTCCTAATATTCATATATAGATTATATGTAGAATTAAATGCATTGGATGACATTTTTTTATATGCTTATTTTCTTTTATACAGATTTAATATATTTGATGTATGACATTTTGTTATGCTTATTTTATTATGTAAATTTAATACATTTTGATGTATACAACTTTTTTGAATTACTGTTTTCTTTTCAAGCTAATACTTAATCTTGTTAAGATTATGAATTAAACTTTATTGGTCACGATCCTGATCTAGAACCGATACTAGTGGAGCTTCACTACTTCATATTTTCATGGTTGACTTCAAATTTCATAGTTGCATGTCATTGTTAAAGTATGCATGTTAGCTTTCTTCAAAAGAATTGATAGGGTATCGAACTGAAAGTGCGAGAGTCGGAGGTTCCACACCTCGTTTTCAGAAGGAATTGATTTTTGTTACTGCAAATTCATCTTCAAGTTTTGTTTGTTTCTGCTCCATCCATAACTTGCAACACCCAATATTATCTCAGTCTTACAGACTCGCGGAAATCTTGATCCTCTATATCTTCTTAGATTTTAAAATTTTCCTAGATTAGGGTTTGAGCAAGGGATAATTCTTGTGAAGATGTATCAGAGCTCTTGAACGGAAGGGTATATCCTCTTTTCAGGTCGCAACGAGGAGAATCACCCAGTTCCTCTCATCCTCAAATGAAAATGTTTTTGGCTGTAGTAAACTTACCTATTCAGGGAATATCTTTTTGATTGATCTAATCTCCTTTTGAAAATTTCCAGGTCCATACGACCTCTTCACTAGAGTCAATTGATAGTTTTTAAGTATAAACATAAATTAACCAAATTATTCCAAGGCTTCCGATATTTAGATCTTGACTGAGTGATTGAGTCGCTCATTTACAAAGATATGCTCTTTATTTTAGCATAGGAGTTTAAAAATTGACTTTTTCCTAGAAATGTAACTTTATCTAATTTAGACAATTTTTCTAATTATGAAAAATATGGCTTAAAATATGTATATACATAACATAATTACAACATGTAAATATGATAATTATAGTAATGAATTAGAATATGTAATAGAAATGACTTATAGTAATGATCTCTTTTTATGTAGTGATTAATCAATAAATTATAGTAACGACTACGTAAATGATTTCAATTAACAATTGTTGAAATTAAGTTACGACATACACATTGAACATAAATTTAATAATACACATGTTGCACAATCTTAGGTAATGTGTAATGAGGAGGTTATGTATACACTTTTTACCACTTAGATAATCTCATTAAAATAGTGTTGGTACATCACTTAGCGATGAATGGAATTGTATTTGCGCAGGTGATATTTACTATTTACCTATTGAATATTGCTTTTAGTTATATCATTTGTTAAGTAATCAGGCTTATCTCATTATTGTTTTTCTTGTGTCTGCTTACTTGGAAGATTAATAAAGTGGGTGTTCAATCCGAGTCCTTATTTTATCGTGATGAGAGTCGTTACTATAGGGTTGTGTCATTAATCCCTATTGTTTTTCTTGTGTCTGCTTACTTGGAAGATTAATAAAGTGGGTGTTCAATCCGAGTCCTTATTTTATCGTGATGAGAGTCGTTACTATAGGGTTGTTTCATTACTCCCTGGAGGATAAAGATTTATTTTGCACAATTATTTATTTTCATACATAAGAAATGAATGTAATTTATTTTTGCATGATGATATATATTTTTAAAATTAAATGTTGGAAATTTAAATTAGTTGCGTATTATGACAAGTTACTCTTGGATTTTAAATAAATAAATAAAAATTATTTATAGAACATTCATTGTATTCACTTACTCATCGATATTCAATTAAGGAGGGTCTTTACACTTACGGAAAATTCCCTTGTGGTTAAAGGAACTTAGTATGGATTGATATAATCCTTAGCATTATTAATTACTGCTTAAATAAAAGATTAAACCCTATATATGAAATTCTTCACGATGAGAGGATTGATGGAAATTTTGTAAGGTCAATCTGCTTGACCTATACTAAATGAAACTTGTAATTGGAACAACCTATTTACACAAAAGAAAATGGATTCCTTTGGACTATTGATAATCTTCATAAAAAAGGTGAAATGGCTTGAACATATGAGTTTAGTTTATGAGCTCATGGATGTACAAAGAAATGTATGCACACCTATTGAATTGAGTACTTACTTATGGATGAAGGTGTAAGATGTGAATGTGTTGTAATACATATGGCAAGGAGTGACCATGTATAAAAAATGCATATATACTTGTGATAATCTGTGGTTGGGGTTAGACTATATCCTGTTGATTGGGCATTGTGATTCATAATGACTTGATATTAGTAGGAAATATAAAAACGTGAATGAAATGCTGATAATGTGACTGCTTATTTCCTTATGAAGATAGGGTTGTAATGACTAATGAAAGGTTGACGTAAAGTATGATAAGGAAATGATGGGGTATTTCAATATGACTAATGGGTGGGGATGACATCCAAGGGAGAATGGAAGCCACAACAATATGGCTTAGTAGGCTCAAGTGGTAGTGAGAGAAATTCTGAAAATGAACTTTGTTTGTAAAAATATGTTGACCAAGACAGATTTGAGACATGAAGAGAGGTGACATTGTTATTTGGACGCCTTGGAAAATAAAATAATTACCTGTTTTTATTTCCTTTATGTTTTGAAAGAATGCAACATGATTGTGATAATTCCTTTAAGTGTTCTTGTGAATTATTATGACCAATCATGAGTTAAAGAATGGTTTGGGGCATGAAGGAAAGTTGTATTTGGGCATCTTACTGCCCTAGGTAATGTTGTAAATACCTAGTGGTATTTTGAACTGTAAATTATTTTATAGAAGTTGGGTGAGAGTAATTTATTGTTGGCTATTACCATGAGAAAAAGGAAACATAATTATGATTTTGTCTGTGAGACTTGCCATGTGAATAGCTATAAGATCTAAGGGAAACTGATATTAAAGTTCAAATTACCAACATGTAGGAATGATATGAAAAATATGAAAGTAGTGAACTTGTATGTTGAATATCCATGTATGCATATGTACTAAGGGTTGATATGAATTAAAGATATAATATACAAATTTTGAATGATACAAAATATGCAAGTGATGCACACACACACACACACACACACACACACACACACACACACAGATCACTTGCATATTTTGTATTATTCAAAATTCATATACATAGTCTAAAGGCATGGTATGACTGCCTAAATAAGTGAGGTGTGAGGCAATATTTGTACTTCCCTGGATTGGAAATGCCATGGATGCATGACTAACTCTATTCTGAAGAGTTGGGACTGTTTTGTTTTGAATAATAGTTTGAGGGGGATGTGTTCCATTTCCTTAGGAAAGGCTAGTAAAAATTGATGAAAGAGTAAATGAGCATGGATGCTCTGTAATGAATAGGTGGAAATAAGATTGTGCCTTTGAGAAAGTTCATGTAAATGATTGTGAACAATCATGAGTGAAATGATTTAAATTGACATGCGATGTGGAAACTGTGGAGTGTGCCAGTGGTGGACACATGCAACATGCTAATGCATGTGATTAAGTGCATGAAATCACAACTTGAAAGAAAACTGTTAACATAAGGGTGCTTATTTGAATGTAAATATGAAATGCATAATAATAATGCAATCTTATATCCCTTATGGAATACTGGGAAAGAATCCAAAATGCCAAAGATGAAGTTGATTTGAGGTTGAGGTCGTCTCAGAAAGTGACGAATATGCAATAAGGAAGTTGCATGATGAGATAGTTCCATGTGGAGGAACTGTGTGAGAACTCTGTCAGGAAAATAGACTCATAATCTTAATGACTGTTGGAAAATTAGACAATAGATGTCAAAGTCTATTTGTACAAGAATCCTAGATTACATTTTAAAATACACTGCATGAGTGAAATATATGAAAATGAATGTTGACCATCTTGATCCCTAATGGTAATGTGAGGAATGCACAGGTTCATAATTCATTGTGAACTAAAAGTGTTATGACCCAAAGGGGGCATATATATGGCTAAATGTATATGATATGACCCCAAGGGGGGGCATATATGGGACTAAATGTACATGTAATGTGTAAATACATATGTAATAGCGTCAGCCTAGTGATAAAGGGGCCTCATGTGGAAGTGTGAATAACTATATATAAGAGATCATGTATTCATTATTGGAAGGTGAATTGTGAAGTATGAATGGTATTTGGTTATTCGGAGGGGGTTCCCCTATTATTTAAGGAGTTATTGTGTAACTTATCTATCTTGGAGTTGTGCTCATCGTTCACATTTTGTACATGGTGTGTACTTCTGTTATTTTATGATATTTTGAGCATTTTGGTTCATTACATTTGGTATCAGAGCATCGATCCTAGGGTTTTTCTCCTCAAGATAGACATTTTTTCATTTTTACTATAACTGTTTCTCGGAGAATTTTCAGAAGGAGAAACCTAGATAATATTGAGAAGACTTATTAGAGTACTTGTGGTACAAATTTCAACTTCTGGGTCTTTGTAATTTTGGAGTTACACTATGTGGAAGATAGGGTACCTGAATAGTAAGGTAGGGTATCTGACTAGTAGCATGTTGATTTATCCAAAAAGGTCAATATGAAATTGAATGAGACTATTCAAGGAAGAGAGAAGGAAGATCTTAGGAG
>JZKD02S1062092.1:63214-76022 GCA_000966675.3 Picea glauca | reverse complement strand
AGGATTAATACCTTTCTCCCTCTAAAACTATGAATAATGAGACACAGTTGTATGTTTTAAAAGGACAACTAAGAAAACAAGTACAAATGGTGAAAGAAAAGTAAGATAATAAGTGTGTTTAAAGGAATAGGATTAATTGAGCCATGTTAAGTAAAGGCAGTGAGGCCTCAGAAATAACTTAGTTGGGATGAAAGTTTCAGGCTATGTAGAAGGAGTTGGAAAAAGGGAAGAGTCCCTTGACTCCTTTCGTGTTCTTGATGGCATTTCGCTGGGATGAGAAATTGATATACTGATGCATGTAAGTGTTTTGGCATGATAGAGTGCATAGATATATGTTGGGGCATATATGAAAATGTTTTATTGATTTAAATGCTATGATACATACATTTTTATTTATATGAAAATTGATACGATTGTGAATGTGATGATGTATGTTGTATGTAGGAAAATATTGGAGTTGTTGGGGAGGAAAAATAACAATGATGGACAACCTCGGGAAGATGATAATTACAAAAATGTTGTTGATAGAAAATAATGTTGAAGGGATTTTGGAGTTCCATGAAGCACCACTGATGAGGTAAGATCAGAGAAGGTGTTGGAAGCCAGAACAAGTATAAAAGTGTTCATGCCTATGTGGCATAAGGTTTGAAAGGGATTCGGTAAGAATCCATTATGAAATATTTTATTATTTCAATTATATGAAAATGATTTTGAATTGCTATTATATGCCATTGATACCCGAGCAAGGTAAGATTCAGGAAGAAGAACCTGAATGATAAGAGGCATGAACCTTGATAGCCACGAATGATTAATATCCTTGCAAGAAAGATCATGAATAGATGTTTCGTGAGCGCATTGACCCATTGGGAATGATTTGGAACACAAATGCTCATAAATAGCACGTTGATTGAATACATTGAGTAAATGCATGTTTTCATTAAAGGGCATGCAATGGACTGACCAGTAGGGAAGGAAAACCTTCCAATATTTTAAAGAGTTGTAATAATGGTAGAAAGAGGAATTGGATGGCCATGAATGTTGGCACCCTGATTACTAGTGAATATAGAATGCTTGAATGCATTCATGAGAAACCTTCAAATTCTTGTGTGTTGAGTTGAGGCTATGATCAAATCAAAGCGAGAAGAACAACCCTGCTGTAATAATGAATGTGGATAGGAAATCCATGTGGTGAGAGGTTGGATGAGTTCCAATACACCATGGAAAGAGTGCCTAACATGAAAAGTAATAATCTAAAACCAATACAGGGGTACATTATGTGTGAATGTGACCATGAGCATTGACACATTGATTCAATTCATTTAATGATGAATTGCATTGGAAAAGTTTGGTATGTTGAAATGATGCATATGTAAATAATGATGTTTCCTTTTCTATTTTTAGATAAAGGTGATGCAGATGTTAGACTACACACAATTTTTTTTTGTTTGCGATGCCATTGCAAATTTGCAATGCGAATATATATGCATGAGAAACTAACAATTTGTTTGGCTGTGTAAATATTGAATTGCAGGAAAGAGGGTCTGGGAAATGGAAATACTGCAATCCCATGAGGAATATCAATGTTTTCTGATTGTAAAGAGCCAAACTGTTATGACAAGGAAATCTCATGCTTGTGAACTCTGGTTCCAATATGGAACAGATCTAAAAATGTAATGAAATTATGAAATTTAAAATCAGTGTGTAACAAATTTGAAAATAATTTTGGATGAATTAATGAAAATATCTCACAAATTTTTGTATGCATATGAACACATGTGAGATGAAAATATTTGTCCATGGAGGAAATATGGTGGCCTCCAAATAAGAAAGCATGGAATAGAGCCACTGTTGTGACAAGAGAACTTTGTGATAAGTCATGATCACCATAAGAATGTTGTCTTGTGGTAACATGGGCTGAAGGGACACCTCGACAAAGCAAATGTGAGGGATGCCTCAACTATAAGACTTAGCAAAGTCTCTAAAACTCTTCTTGTGCGAGAAATCATTGGCAGGAAAGATGGATTGCCAGAGGGACTTTATAGGAGAGAAGGGGATGTTTGAGCCTGAGCTTGAAGGGTGAGTGACTGTAAGGAAGGGGAGACTTCGATAGCTCATGTAAAAGAACTCAGTGGAAGTCTTTAAAACTTTTTTATTTTTTGAATGGGATCAAATGGGTATGTGAAGGAAAGAAGTTAGCTAAGTTAGTAAGACAACCAACCAGATGTAGATCCATGACATTGCACAATTAAATATTGTGTTGATATGTAAATGGTTCCTCTTGAATTATGAACAACGATAATTTTTTTATGCATGATATTGTGAAATTGATATTCTTGTTGTGTGAGATGGTTGTAAGAAGGTCCTAAAATTGAGGATGGTGTTCCTTGAAGGGGGAGGGGATTGTAACACCCCATGTTTCCTTAACTTGTAATTAATCATAATTAATGATTTCCATGCAGTGACATATAAACATTGTAAATGTATTTTGTTTGATTAGGAATGCCAACAACTAAATGTGGAGTGAATCATTGAGTATGGGACATGATATTGCTAGAAGAATAAGAGGATATTCTATTCGACTAAAAGAATCCAAGCCTCCTTATTGAAGATTTAATTTGGAAAATTCAGTCACTTCCCTTCACTATGATTTTAAGGAAAAAATAGTTAATAAGGGAGGAATGGTGGTTGAACAACCAACCACCCTCAATGAATGGAAGTATGGGGGGGGATTCTTGAGGTGACATGAGATGTCATCCATAGCACAACAGGAAAATACCTCACAATTTCCCATGACTAGCCCATGGGTGCCTTCTAACAAAAGGAAGGGGGGGAAGGTCGAGAACCTTCGAGGGAGAAAATATGCACAGGAAAAAAATGAGTAAACGGGGGTGAAGAGGAGTGGGAGAGGAGAGGAAACCGGTTGGAGGACTGGTCTGAAAAAAAAAAAGAACCCACCCAGAGATGATGGGCTGTGAGCTTGATGCTGGAGAAGCATATAATAAACCTAAAAGAGGCTCAAGCTAGGAGAGGTGAACGTAGATATCTCCTTGGTGGTATCATGGCTTGGCACGGCGGTGGCCTGCTGCTGAAGTGACTGCGATTACAGAGCCCATGGTTGGGTGTAAAGGAAATCACCCACAGTCCGTTGGTTGGCTACATCTTGTAATAGATAAGTATTCCTTATGCCCCATGTATTGAGTAGGGAAATTAGATGGATTCCTCTGAATGTGCTATATTTGTGCATGCTTGAAATTGATGAAATTAATGTTGGTTCCTTAGTAAGTTCTTGCATCTGAATGACTTTGTTTAATGTGAGTCCTCATATTTGAACAATTTTGGAACTATATATTTGAGCTTTCCATGTGCGCAACAGAGTCTTGACAGTAGTGTGATGTCTGTGAAGAGAATACACGTACATAAATTAAGGGATGGATAATAATATTTAAGATAAATAGAATACTACAATAATGGCATGTTGGAGGCCAATGAAGTTTGATAAACCTTGTATTGATTCCCCTCTCCTTAACATGAATGGTTATGGGGAATAAAATCTTCATATGAGTGCCAAGTAGTAGGCTTTGTTCTTGTTGCAAATGTAATAGGAACCTTAAGCCCTACATAGTCCTCTTGTGTGGAAGTTGAATGGTTGTGGGATGTAAATATTCATCCAAGGAAGGAGAAGAACACCATAGTATTTGTATGAGTAAGGTGAAGGCCAAGAAGGCCCGGTAAAAACCTTGAAAAGTATTTAGAAGTTTCCCTTGAGTGGATAAGTCCAATTTTCGGGCTATAAACATGAATAAATATTGTGTGTGAGTAGGGATACAATGCAACCGTTGATTTGTCTTAGCAGATAGATCCCAACCCTTCGTCAGAGAAGGATATGATGGCTGAAGAGGGTGTACCCCGAGTCAATAGGAGCCGTTAGATCCTCTAGTGAGATATCCAGGAAGATCCTAGACCATAGATGAGAAACATGAGTCTATCAAAGTGTGAGGTCGTAAGGGACTCTGATGGGGGTGACTCCAAGTTAAAGTGAGCCATTGATCTCTCAGAGTAAGAACCATAAATAATTGTGACCGTTGATGTTGTGTGCAAGGAACATAATTCCAACCCCCAGATCCATGCTTTACCATATAATAACGAAGAGGGAGAATACGATGCCTTGTCTTTGCGGCGTTCCAGCAGGGCAACCCACATGTCCTTAAGAGTGAAAAGTGTCACTATCCTGATGGTTGATGAAGTAGGAGTGGTTCCAAAAGGTTGTGAAATCCTTAGGGCATCGGTGGTTATCTATAACATCAAATCTACAGAAGTTATATCTTGATCGTTGATTGTGGAAGAACCATTGGAGTCAATGGTCAGAGTGTCCTCTGTTAAGGCACTCTAATGAGAAAGACCCGAGGGACAATATGGATCTTTAATCGAAATAAGGTGAGATCAATTCTTAGCCATAGATATCCATAAGGTCTCATCTAAGTGAGGTTAAGAGGGAACTTGAGGTCTTGTTAATGTCACGTTGACGAGGAATGTCTACGCATCTAAGGGTAATACGTGGCGGCCTATATTTGGTCGAGGGAATTGGGAGTGGGTCCTTGTTGAGATCATGCCTTTGAATGGGCACTTTAATTATCGAGCATAGGATCTGTGGGTTGAGATATCTCCATATTTGATCAAAGATTAGGCTATCAGAATGCTAGTGTGTGGGGTTGATGAGGGACTCTGAGGACAAATTTTTGAGAATGAACCCAAGCCATTAGATCTATCAGAGTTTTTTCATAAAAGGATCTGAACCATCGGATCCAGAGTAGTGATTTTCATTGGAGTTTGGTAGTCAGAGTAACCTAAAACACTGAGGTGTAGGCACTTTGATGGTAAGGATCTAAGGGGTGATTTTGACCATAGATTAGGTAGAGTTCAAGAAGAGACCTCAACCACTAGATCTATGATCCTTCTTGAAGGGAAATTAAAGAGTATGATGACATCATGATGACGGGTAATACCAACTTGGCATCTTACGTGTCCCTTAGGATGATGCATGGCAATAGTCGATTGGTCGATGGGTCAAGCGTGGAAATCGTTGGATGAGAAGGGCCTTAAAACTCTGCTTTAATTAAGGGCTTGAGAAGATGAAGTGGATAGTGCCATGTGTCAAGGATAGAAGGTGCCACGTAGTGTAGTTATTTGGCACCTGCAGGTGATATTCTGTGGGAAATATGGATGCCACCCGTAAGGTGGCGATGGTTCCAGGTGTCAAGCATAGATGATGCCATGTGTCAAGAGGATTTGGTGCCATTTTTCATAGTTTGAAAGGTTGGAAAGGCTACGTGGTGGTCAAGAACGTCGACAATGACGAATGCATTGACGATGTAATGAGAGTCATTGATCAGAGGTGGGTCGGACTTAATATCCACCGTAGATTTATGAAGAACCCTTTATATGTTATAGAATGGATGACGATGTCACGAGTGACATGGCATTCCAACACATCCAAAGGATGACAAGTGTTAGCACCTAGTTCATCGTAAGGTCAAGGGTGGGCCTTGTTGGGTCCATACCATTGGATGGTCATTTGCAATCACCAACCGTCAAATCAATTGGCAGTGAGAACCAAACCGTTCATCATATATTGAAGGGAAATCAAGGTTATGCGTGTGCTAAGAATTCTGAAGATGACATAGGCATCGACGACATGATGAGGATCATTGGATCTGTGGGATATTGAATCTAGTTTGTTGATCCAGGCATAATATCATCGAAGAAAAAAATAGTGGAAGAGTGGGAATTAAGCGTCGTATCCTTTAGAATATCCAAATCAATTAGAGTCATTGGACGATCGACGCGAGGACCATCAGATCTAGAATAATCCTAACTAACAAATCATTGTCATAAATTTTGGTTGGGTATTTGCGACCCATGGAAATAAAATCTCGACGACGACGACTAGAGGTTCCGTGGGATTGGAACTAGGGTTTGACGAACTGTGTGGCTAGTGCCACGTCGATTGACACTTAGGATAGGAATCCACGTGGAAATGAGGTGGCACCTGGCCAATGAGGCGTGAGAACTTTGGAAGGCCATAAATTTTGATCTAGAGCTCAGTTTTGAGCATGATGAATGTCATTGGAAAGCTCTTGACGAGAAGAAGACGAGTACCCTTAAGAAGAGGTTTTGAGTTGATTGAGGAAAAGAAAATTTTTAATACTCATCCCTAAAAAGGGTACTTAGGGGGTTGGGTGTGTTACAGAGTACATATGGTACCTAAATTAATATTTTGAGGGTATTGTTCAGTACCAAGATTAATTACCTCATATTCCAATGATGAGTTATTGGTTTTAATATAGTTTGTTATCCCCTTAAACTTATCTTGTAAATCGTAGTATTTCTCCACTCGAACCATAGATTTAGGAATTGTGTTTTCACTTTCTGTTTCCGCACCTGGAGATAGTATGTTAATTTGATATCATTTTGATTTTCATCGATGATTGATTCCTTGAACATATCTTCCTGTGTGAGAATTCCATAATTTGGGTATCATCATAAAAAAAATCTCCAGTTTGTAATGTTGTTTGGTGTAGAAGGTATGTAAATCAATTCAACAGAAAATTGGTCAACAAAAAAATATTTTGATGGTATCAATATAGAAGCTACATTTGAAAGTAAATCAACATCTACGTTATGACTTCAAGGTGCACAAACAATATTGAATGCATCAAAACTAGAAATAAGATTTCATATTAGGCAATTTATATGGTTTTAAACTTTGTTACATTTAATTATTGACCAGGGACGTATTCTTATGAAGTGAATACACCATGTGTGCATGATTTAGTTTCTTTTAACTCTTAAAATGAAACACTAATAATAAAAAACTTTTCATTATCTAAAATTAAACTTAAAAAAATATATATGAAACACTATAAGAACATTTGTAATTACTCAAAGTTGTCATCTACTAAATCGAAGCACTATTTTTAGCAACTTATCACAATATTTCATTCATCAAAGTTCATAATGTTCTTGTGAAATTAATCAAGTAGGCTATTCAATGGTAACTTGTAAATAGATATTCTTGCAGCTCTGTAAAAAAATGCATTCTTTTGAAAGACTTTATAAAACTTGTCTGTCACATAACAAATTGAAAGATTGAGCATTAATAAAATCTAATCTAATCAATTGCAATGCATACCAATGCACAAGGGGCCCTTCCTCACTCAGGCTATGCTGCAGAAAAACTACCAGACCAATAGAAAATCAACGCAATACAAAAGAACTTAACACATAAATTGAAAAACCAATAGCTTGTATTAAACTATGAATCCAATCATTACAACACTTGTTCAATATATATGTTAGATAGATATCGATCCCCTTGGGCTCTTCCAGCCATTGTTTTTATAGTGATTTACGAATACAAATGCGAATGCATGTTATGACACGTGAATTTTCAAACAGTTACAACAATAATTGAAAACAAAGGATTCTCACGAAACAAAGCATTTGATTTGCCTTGATCGCAACCCTTAAAATATGCCTTCCAAACTCTAGGAATTTCATGACATAATGCATGAAATTCCTTATACGATCTCGATTTGATTTTTGGTTGATTTTCCTTGAGATATTTGGGTTTGGCGTCAATTTTGACTTTGAGAGTTGACCACATTATGTTTCTTGCCATGTGTGCGCTTGAATTGGTTTGAAGAACACCCGACCATCTCCATAATATAAGAAACACCTCCTCCAAGTGGTGATTTCCCTATGGACTTGCACAACCATCTAGATCATTGAATATGCTATTGTATTTGAATAACCATGATTGCTACACAATCTGATTTCTGCTATAGGATATTATTTACTATAACAATGTATTATTAACATGAATTTCAAACTTAAATTGCATACTAAAAAGGTGAAAACTGTGAATTTAGACATTTATACCTTGGAATACTTCTTGGCACACATATCATGTAGATAATGATGATGATGTAGCAAAAGGACACAATTATGAGGTTCATAGTGAAGGTTTGCAGGTTAAAAGGTATAACAAAATGTGATAAAAAGCGTCAAATTAGGAACCCAACATCTCCCTCACATGGAAGTTGTTGTAGGTCCTCATGCAACAAAACTCAATAATTCCTTCATATCTTCAAAATCTCTCTTCTTCCTTCAAAAATTTTGTAAAAATTTGAACTTGAGATTGATCTTCACAAATGTATTGAAACATTGATTAGAATATCAATGCTAGATTTTGAAGCTTGAGTTTGCTTCTTTCTTTTCAGCCTCATGATTTTATTTTTTATTCTTTTGTTCTTGATCTTTTTAATTTTTTTTTGTAGCTTCAAAGAAGATACAAATTATGAAATTGTTGTTTCTTTAATAGGCTATTATGTGTTAGATTTTATTTACTTATAGAGCAATAGTGTTACCAATGTTCTTTTATTCATTTAACATTAACATTTATATCATAGACTAAACAATAATAGCAACATAAACAATAGACACGAGTACACAAGAGATTTATCCTCGGAAAACCCCAAATGGGGGGAAATCCCAAGAGAAACAGACAAGAAAGAAACCCTAGCACTAGGCTAGCGCACAAGCTAGTGCTCCTAGCTGCAACAAAAACACCATACAAGTAGAGCGCACCTCCTCATAGAGATAGCACATAAGAGAAATCCTTCACTAAGAATAACCAAGAACCTCATATAATTTTGCATTGTGTCTTCTTCTTCTCCTCCTTAGACTTGCACATTCTTCTTCATGAGAGAGTGAGTGTGTGTATGTCCAAATGAGCTAGACGTATCCCTTATTTATAGTCTTCATTTCACCTAGCTGGGATGAATTCTTCTCTTGGGATATTAATTTCACTTTACTCTTTTCGTTGTGGGCCAAATTCTATTCTGGGGTATTCTTCTGCTATTCAATGGTCTTCATGGACTTCCAAAATATTCTTCTCTTCTAAGAAATGTTGTCTAGAGGAAAGTTCCTCCCTCAGCTACCAAAACATCAACACTCCCTCTTAGCTAGGGAGGTATCTTTACACGATGTCTTCATCTAGTAATCCATTGACTACTCTACAATCAACTAGTAGCACACAACTACTACCATGCCATCAATAGCTCAAATAATCTGTCACAGTCTACATGACTATGTTGCGATCAATTAGTAGCACACACCTACTCCAAATGATCCGGTAGTCTCCATATCAATTAGCTAGTAGCACACAGCTACTACAATGCCATCCAATTTGTTGCCAAATCATAGTAGTAGACAAATATCATTCAGTGGTACACAACCACTTCTATAGTAGTACACAACTATTGTCCAGTGATACATAATCACTGTCAATGGTACACAACCACTGTAGTAGCACACAACTATTGTCCAATGATACACAATCACTGCCAGTGGTACAAAACCACTGTAGTAGCACACAACTATTGTCCAATGATACATAATCACTGCCAGTGGTACACAACCAGCGTAGTAGCACACAAATATTGTCCAGTGATACACAATCACAATCAGTGGTATACAACCACCGTAGTAGCACACAGCTATTGTATATTGACACACAACCACTGCCACAGTCTCATGACTATATTGTGATGTTTCTTCTCTCCATTGTATCTAGTAGTGCATTACCCCCTCAGTCACCTTACATGAATGATCTAGGAAACCCTTGGCCAGAGGGGTTAGTCGGCTAGAGGAGAAACATCACACCTCCCTCTCAATGAGGATGAACATTCTGCATCATGCCAAGCTTGTCTCTGAAGTACTTATACTTCACTCTAGACAGAGGCTTGGTGAGAATTTTCATTATCTTCTCATCCGTGGATATGTACTAGATCTCCACAATTCCTCTCTATACCATGTCTTAGATGTAATGATATTTTATTTCTATATGCTTTGATTTGTCATGAAAGACATGATTATTTGAAATCTTCATGCAACTTTGATTGTCACAACGTATCAAAGTTAGCTCCAACTCTAGATCAAATATCCTTGCAAGAAACTTCTGAAGCCACACTGCTTCATGACTTTCCACACTAGCTACGATATACTCTTCCTCTATTGTACTGAGTGCCACTGATGTATGCCTCCTTCTTAACCATGAGATCATACATGATCCCAAACTGAAGCAACATCCATATGTTCTTTTCCGGTCCACTGCACTCCCTTCCCAATCAAAGTCTGTATAACCTTGCAACTTCACATATCCATCTGAGACATATCTCAATCCATATGCAATCATACAAAGTAGGTACCTCGACAACATATGTTTTGATACCCTCCAATGTACATGTCTAGGTTCAACCATGTACTGACTCAAGGTATTTACTGCAAAGCATAAGTCTGACCCGATATTAACTAGGTACATCAAGGATCCAATCAGACATCTTTACATGGTGGGATCCACCAAATATGAAGGTGAATCACTCAGGAGCTTTAGATTTATCATCATAGTTGTGTCCATGGACTTGTAATCCAACATCTCGAATCTTTGCAAGATATCAACAATATATTTTCCTTGGCTAAGGAAAATATCATTTGGTCTCTACCACACCTCCAATCCCAAGAAAAAATGCATCAGACCTAGATCCTTCATCTCGAACTCTGAAGTGAGATCCCTCTTGCACCCAACTATGAGCTTCTCATCTCCTGTTAGAAATAGGTCATGCACATATAGAATCAATATCAGTGGGAAACCATTCTCAACCTTGTAGTAAAGTTTGGGATCTGCATCACTTTTGGTAAACCCCAAGCTCATTAGGTAGCTATCTATCCTAGCAGACCATGCCCTGGGTTCTTGCTTTCGTCCATACAAATCTTTCTTCAGTTTGCACACATGGGACTCCTTCCCATGAATCACAAAACCTTGTGGTTTCTCTATGTACACTTCTTCCTCTATTATACCATTCAAGAAAGTAGTCTTGACATCCATCTGGTGTAATTTCTATCCCATTACAGAAGCAATCAAAATAATCAATATGATGGAAGTGTACTTTCCTACAGGAGAAAATGTCTCATCATAGTCTCCTCCCTCTTTTTGGGAGAACCCTCTAGCCACAAATCTTGTCTTGTACTTCTCTATGATTCCATCTGCAACATGCTTGATCTTGTAGATCCACTTGGAAGTCACTATTGACTTTCCTTCTGGTCTCAAAACCACTTCCCCCATATTATTCTTCATGATGGAATGATACTCTTCCATCATGGAATCCTTCCATTCCTGCTTCTTACCAGCTTCTTCAAAGGTGGAAGGTTCTGAATCAATGATTTTTCTCATCAACGCCACATAGCTGGAAAACTTGTGTGGTCTCTTTCTCTCTCTAAAATATCCTTTGGGAGTTGCATGTCCTTCAACTTCCTATAAGGTGTTCTGGAGACAAGCTTGTCTCTTCATGGCGACTGCAACTTCTTTGGATGGATCTATAGGTCTATCTTACTCTACCATCTCATTTTGAACTTATGAAATGGGTTTCTCTAGTGTATATTCTACCATGACTGCATCCCTTGGAACCTTTTGCTCCTGTTGGTCCTCATCCATGTGAGAATCCCTTGATCTTATGAATGATTCATCTTCATCAAAAGTCACATCCTAGTTAATTTGAATCTATCTCTTCCCAGGGATGTATATTCTATAGGCCTTCGAAGTCTCACTGTATCCAATGAATATGTCCTTCCTTCATGAAGGCTCCAAATTTGTTATGTTTTCCTTGGGAACATGAATGTACACTAGACAACCAAATATCCTTAAGTGGTTGAGCTATGATTTCTATCCAGTGAACACCTCTTCAGGTGTCTTGTTCCCCAATATCTCATGATGAATTCCATTCTGTAAATACACGATTGTACTAGATGATTATGTCCATAGGTGCATGGGTATAATCTGGTCATGAATAATTTCTTTAGCTACTTCAACAATCAATATGTTCTTTCTCAGTGCAACCCCATTTTGTTGAAGGTTGTAGGGAGTTGTTAACTCCCTCTTAATTCCTTCTTCTTTGCAAAATTTTTAAACTCATTTGAGGTGTACTCACCTCCATTATTAGATCTCAGGACCTTAATCTTCCTTTCAGAGAGATTCTCAACTAAAGCCTTGAATTCTTGAAACTTGTTGAGGACTTCATCTTTCACTTTCAAGAATTAGATCCATGTCTTTCAAGAATAGTCATCTATGAATAAGACATAATATACAAAGTTGCCTAAGGATGGAACTATCATATGTTCGCATACATCGGAGTGTATGATGTCTAAGATCCCCTTGGACCTTTTGTCACTTCTAGTAAAGCTTCCCTTGCCATTATTTCAAAGTGTGCAACATTTTCATACTCCATCATGTTCTACTTGAATGTATGGTAGACCTGTAGCCATCTTTCTCGATAATGGTATCCCTCTATAGTTTATGTGAGAAAGTCTCTGGTGCCATAGCTCACTTGAGCTCACGCTATTGTGTACAAAGTATTGTTCTTGATGTCCCTTTAGTTTATATAGTCCTCCCTCTCATACACCAATCATAATAGCTTTATCAATGTTTGAATTCTTGGGCCATATAAGTACTTGGTCATCCACAAAAGCTACCCTAAAACCTTTATCTTTTAAAGAGGAAATAGACATAAGATTCTTCTTTAATCCTTGTACAAATATAACATATTTAATGGAAATAGGATTACCTTAATCAAGTTGCAGGGAGGCTTCTCCAACTCTTTTGACTGCATGCTTGGACTTGTCTCCAAGATCCACTTGAAGGGATGAATATTTTTCTATTAGATTTGAAAGAAAAATTATGAATCCGGTCATGTGC
>JZKD02S1062092.1:27388-40662 GCA_000966675.3 Picea glauca | reverse complement strand
ATGTGTGCCAAGAACTATTCCAAGGTATAAATGTCTAAATTCACAGTTTTCACCTTTTTAGTATGCAATTTAAGTTTGAAATTCATGTTAATAATACATTGTTATAGTAAATAATATCCTATAGTAGAAATCAGATTGTGTAGCAATCATGGTTATTCAAATACAATAGCATATTCAATGATCTAGATGGTTGTGCAAGTCCAGAGGGGAAATCACCACTTGGAGGAGGTGTTTCTTATATTATGGAGATGGTCGGGTGTTCTTCAAACCAATTCAAGCGCACACATGGCAAGAAACATAATGTGGTCAACTCTCAAAGTCAAAATTGACGCCAAACCCAAATATCTCAAGGAAAATCAACCAAAAATCAAATCGAGATCGTATAAGGAATTTCATGCATTATGTCATGAAATTCCTAGAGTTTGGAAGGCATATTTTAAGGGTTGCGATCAAGGCAAATCAAATGCTTTGTTTCGTGAGAATCCTTTGTTTTCAATTATTGTTGTAACTGTTTGAAAATTCACGTGTCATAACATGCATTCGCATTTGTATTCGTAAATCACTATAAAAACAATGGCTGGAAGAGCCCAAGGGGATCGATATGTATCTAACATATATATTGAACAAGTGTTGTAATGATTGGATTCATAGTTTAATACAAGCTATTGGTTTTTCAATTTATGTGTTAAGTTCTTTTGTATTGCGTTGATTTTCTATTAGTCTGGTAGTTTTTCTGCAGCATAGCATGAGTGAGGAAGGGCCCGTTGTGCATTGGTATGCATTGCAATTGATTAGATTAGATTTTATTTATGCTAAGTCTTTCAATTTGTTATGTGACAGACAAGTTTTATAAAGTCTTTCAAATGAATTCATTTTTTTTTACAGAGCTGCAAGAATATCTATTTACAAGTTACGATTGAATAGCCTATTTGATTAATTTCACAAGAACATTATGAACTTTGATGAATGAAATATTGTGATAAGCTGTTAAAAATAGTGCTTTGATTTAGTAGATGACAACTTTGAGTAATTATTACAAATGTTGTTTCAAATATTTTTTTTAAGTTTAATTTTAGACAATGAAAGGTTTTTTATAATTAGTGTTTCATTTTAAGAGTTAAAAAAAACTAAATCATGCACACATGGTGTATTCACTTCATAAGAATACGTCCCTCGTCAATAATTAAATGTAACAAATTTTAAAACCATATAAATTGCCTAATATGGAATCTTATTTCTAGTTTTGATGCATTCAATATTGTTTGTGCACCTTGAAGTCATAACGTAGATGTTGATTTACTTTCAAATGTAGCCTCTATATTAATACCATCAAAACATTTTTTTGTTGACTAATTTTCTATTGAATTGATTTACATACCTTCTACACCAGACAACATTACAAACTGGAGATTTTTTTTATGATGATACCCAAATTATGGAATTCTCACACAAGAAGATATGTTCAAGGAATCAATCATCGATGAAAATCAAAATGATGATCAAATTGACACACTATCTCCATGTGCGGAAACATAAAGCGAAAACACAATTCCTAAATCTATGGTTCGAGTGGAGAAATACTACGATTTACAAGATAAGTTTAAGGGGATAACAAACTATATTAAAACCAATAAATCCTCGATGGAATACGAGGTAATTAATCTTGGTACTGAACAATACCCGCAAAGTATTAATTTAGGTACCATATGTACTCTGTAACACACCCAACCCCCTAAGTACCCTTTTTAGGGATGAGTATTAAAAATTTTATTTCCCTTAATCATCTCAAAACCTCTTCTTAAGGGTACCTTCGTCTTCTGCTCATCAAGAGCTTTCCAATGACATTCATCATGCTCAAAACCGAGCTCCAGATCAAAATGTATGGCCTTCCAAAGTTCTCATGCCTCATTGGCTGGGTGCCACCTCATTTCCACATGGATTCCTATCCTAAGTGTCAATCGACGTGGCTCCGACATGGCACTGGCCACACAGTTCGTCAAACCCTAGTTCCAATCCCACGGAACCTCTAGTCATCGTCGTCGAGGTTTTATTTCCATGGGTCGCAAATACCCAACCAAAATTTATGACAATGATTTGTTAGTTAGGATTATTCTAGATCTAATGGTCCTCGCGTCGATCGTCCAATGACTCTAATTGATTTGGAGATTCTAAAGGATACAACGCTTAATTCCCACTCTTCCATTATTTTTTTCTTCGATTATATTACACCTGGATCAACAAAGTAGATTAATTATCCCACAGATCCAATGATCCTCATCATGTCGTCGATGCCTATGTCATCTTCGAAATTCTTATCAAAAACATAACCTTGATTTCCCTTCAATATATGATGAACGGTTTGGATCTCACTGCCAATTGATCTAACGATTGGTGATTGCAAATGACCATCCAATGGTATGGACCCAACAAGGCCCACCCTTGACCTTACGACAAACTAGGTGCTAAAACTTGTCATCCTTTGGATGTGTTGGAATGCCACGTCACTCATGACATCGTCATCCATTCTATAACCTATAAAGGGTTCTTCATAAATCTACGGTGGATATTAAGTCTGACCCACCTCTGATCAATGACTCTCATTACATCGTCGATGCCTTCGTCGATGTTGGTGTTCTTGACCACCACGTAGCCTTTCCAACCTTTCAAACTTTGACAAATGGCACAAAATCCTCTTGACACATGGCATCATCTCTGCCTAACACCTAGAACCATCACCACCTTACGCATAGCATCCATATTTCCCACAGAATATCACCTGCAGGCGCCAAATAACTACACTACGTGGCACCTTCTATGCTCGACACATGGCACTATCCACTTCATCTTCCTGAGCCCTTAATTAAAGTAGAGTTTTAAGGCCCTTCTCATCCAACGAGTTCCATGCTCGGCCCATCGACCAATCGACTATTGCCATGCATCATCCTAAGGGACACGTAAGATGCCAAGTTGGTATTACCCATCATCATGATGTCATAATACTCCTTAATTTCCCTTTAGGAAGGATCATCGATCCAGTGGTTGAGGTCTCTTCTTGAACTCTACCTAATCTACGGTCAAAATCATCCCTTAGATCCTTACCATCAAAGTGCCTACACCTCAGCGTTCTAGGTTACTCTGAGTACCAAACTCCAATGAAAATCACTACTCTGGATCCGACGGTTCAAATCCTTTTCTGCAGAAACTCTGATAGATCTAATGGCTTGGGTTCATTCTCAAAAATTTGTCCTCAGAGTCCCTCATCAACCCCACACACTAGCATTATGACAGCCTAATCTTCGATCAAATATGAAGATATCTCAACCCACAGATCCTATGCTCGATAATTAAAGTGCCCATTCAAAGGCATGATCTCAACAAGGACCCACTCCCATTTCCCTCGACCAAATATAGGTCGCCACATATTACCCTCAGATGCGTAGACATTCCTCGTCAGCATGACGTCAACAAGACCTCAACTTCCCTCTTAACCTCACTTAGATGAGACCTTATGGATATCTACAGCTAAGAATTGATCTCACCTTATTTTGATTAATGGTCTAGATTGTCCCTTGGGTCTTTCTCATTAGAGTGCCTTAACAGAGGACACTCTGACCACTGACTCCGATGGTTCTTCCATGATCAATGATCAAGATATAACTTATGTATATTTGATGGCATAGATAACCACCGATGCCCTAAGGATTTCACAACCTTTTAGAACCACTCCTGCTTCGTCAACCATCAGGATAGTGACACTTTTCACTCCTAAGGACATGTGGGTTGCCCTGCTGGAACGCCGCAACAACAAGGCACCATATTCTCCATCTTCGTTATTATATGGTAAAGCATGGATCTGGGGGTTGGAATTATGTTCCTTGCACACAATATCAATGGTCACAATTATTTATGGTGCTTACTCTGAGAGATCAATGGCTCACTTTAACTTGGAGTCACACTCATCAGAGTTCGTTACGACCTCACACTTTGATAGACTCACGTTTCTCATCTATGGTCTAGGATCTTCCTGGATATCTCACCAAAGGATCTAATGACTCTTATTGACTCAGGGTACACCCTCTTTAGGCATCATAGCCTTCTCGGAAGAAGGGTTGGGATCTATCTTCTAAGACAAATCAACGGTTGCATTGTATCCCTACTCACACACAATATTTCTTCATGTTTATAGCCCGAAAATTGGACTTATCCACTCAAGGGAAACTTCTAAATATTTTCCAAGGTTTTTACCGGGCCTTCTTGGCCTTCACCTTACTCATACAAATACTATGGTGTTCTTCCCCTTCCTTGGATGAATTTTTACATCCCACAACCATTCAACTTCCACACAAGAGGATTATGCAGGGCTTAAGGTTCCTATTACATTTGCAACAAGCACAAAGCCTACTACTTGGCACTCATATGAAGATTTTATTCCCCATAACCATTCATGTTAAGGAGAGGGGAATCAATACAAGGTTTATCAACCTTCATTGGCCTCCAACATGCCATTATTGTAGTATTCTATTTATCTTAAATAATATTATCCATCCCTTAATTTATGTACATGTATTCTCTTCACAGACATCACACTACTGTCGAGACTCTGTTGCGCACATGGGAAGCTCAAATATACAGTTCCAAAATTGTTCAAATATGAGGACTCGCATTAAACACAGTCATTCAGATGTAAGAACTTACTAAGGAACCAACATTAATTTCATCAATTTCAAGCATGCACAAATATAGCACATTCAGAGGAATCCATCTAATTGCCCTACTCAATACATGGGGCGTAAGGAATACTTATCTATTACAAGATGTAGCCAACCAACAGACTGTGGGTGATTTCCTTTACACCCAATCATAGGCTCTGTAATCTCAGTCACTTCAGTAGCAGGCCACCCCCATGCCAAGCCATGATACCACCAAGGAGATATCTACGCTCACCTCTCCTAGCTCGAGCCTCTTTTAGGTTGATCATATGCTTCTCCAGCATCAAGCTCATGACCCATCATCTCAGGGTGGGTTATTTTTTTTCCAGACTATTCCTCCAACTAGTTTCCTCTCCTCTCCCACACCTCTTCACCCCCTTTTACTCATTTTTTTCCTGTGCATATTTTCTCCCCCGAAGGTTCTCGACCTTCCCCCCCTTCCTTATGTTAGAAGGCACCCATGGGTCAGTCATGGGAAATTGTGAGGTCTTTTCCTGTTGTGCTATGGCTGACATCTCATGTCACCTCAAGAATCCCCCCCCATACTTCCATTCATTGAGGGTGGTTGATTTTTCAACCACCATTCCTCCCTTATTAACTGATTTTTCCTTAAAATCATAGTGAAGGGAAGGGACTGAATATTTCCAAATTAAATATTCAGTAAGGAGGCTTGAGTTCTTTTAGTCGAATAGAATATCCTCTTATTCTTCTAGTGATATCATGTCCCATACTCAATGATTCACCCCACAGTCAGTTGTTGGCATTCCTAATCAAACAAAATACATTTACAATGTTTATATGTCACTGCATGGAAATCATCAATTATGATTAAATACAAGTTAAGGAAACATGGGGTGTTACAATCCCCTCTCCCTTCAAGGAACACCATCCTCAATGTTCTTCTCAACAACACATGTCATGCTTTGTATTTCAACTAGTTCTACAATGTAATTCCTCTTCTTGGTTTGGTATTTTCTATACTCTTGGAATTTAGGACCATCTTACAACCATCTCACACAACAAGCATATCAATTTCACAATATCATGCATAAAAAAATTATCGTTGTTCATAATTCAAGAGGAACCATTTACATATCAACACAATATTTATCTGTGCAATTTCATGGATCTCATCTGGTTGGTTGTCTTACTAACTTAGCTAACTTATTTCCTTCACATACCCATTGTGTGCATGATCCCATTCAACAAATGAAAAAGTTTTAAAGACTCCACTGATTTCTTTCACGTGAGCTATTGAAGTCTCCCCTTCCTTGCAGTCACTCACCCTTCCGGCTCAGGCTCAAACATCCCCTTCTTTGCTATAAAGTCCCTCTGGCAATCCATCTTTCCTGTCAATGATTTCTCACACAAGAAGAGTTTTAGAGACTTCGCTAAGTCTTATAGTTGAGGCATCCCTCACGCTTTCTTTTTCGAGGTGTCCCTTCAGCCCATGTTACCACAAGACAACATTCTTACGATGATCATGACTTATCACAAAGTTCTCTTGTCACAACAGTGGCTCTATTCCATGCTTTCTTATTTGGAGGCCACCATATTTCCTCCATGGACAAATATTTTCATCTCACATGTGTTCATATGCATACAAAAATTTGTGAGATATTTTCATTAATTCATCCAAAATTATTTTCAAATTTGTTACACACTGATTTTAAATTTCATAATTTCATTACATTTTTAGATCTGTTCCATATTGGAACCAGAGTTCACAAGCATGAGATTTCCTTGTCATAACAGTTTGGCTCTTTACAATCAGAAAACATTGATATTCCTCATGGGATTGCAGTATTTCCATTTCCCAGACCCTCTTTCCTGCAATTCAATATTTACACAGCCAAACAAATTGTTAGTTTCTCATGCATATATATTCGCATTGCAAATTTGCAATGGCATCGCAAACAAAAAAAAATTGTGTGTAGTCTAACATCTGCATCACCTTTATCTAAAAATAGAAAAGGAAACATCATTATTTACATATGCATCATTTCAACATACCAAACTTTTCCAATGCAATTCATCATTAAATGAATTGAATCAATGTGTCAATGCTCATGGTCACATTCACACATAATGTACCCCTGTATTGGTTTTAGATTATTACTTTTCATGTTAGGCACTCTTTCCATGGTGTATTGGAACTCATCCAACCTCTCACCACATGGATTTCCTATCCACATTCATTATTACAACAGGGTTGTTCTTCTCGCTTTGATTTGATCACAACCTCAACTCAACACACAAGAATTTGAAGGTTTCTCATGAATGAATTCAAGCATTCTATATTCATTAGTAATCAGGGTGCTAATATTCATGGCTATCCAATTCCTCTTTCTACCATTATTACAACTCTGTAAAATATTGGAAGGTTCCCCTTCCCTACTGGTCAGTCCATTGCATGCCCTCTAATGCAAACATGCATTTACTCAATGTATTCAATCAACGTGCTATTTATGAGCACTTTCGTTCCCAATCATTCTCGATGGGTCAATGTGCTCATGAAACATCTATTCATGATCTTTCTTGCAAGGATATTAATCATCCTTGGCTATCAAGGTTCATGCCTCTCATCATTCAGGTTCTTCTTCCTGAATCTTACCTTGCTTGGGTATCAATGGCATATAATAGCCATTCAAAATCATTTTCATATAATTGAAATAATAAAATATTTCATAATGGATTCTTACCGAATCCCTTTCAAACCTTATGCCACATAAGCATGAACACTTTTATACTTGTTTTGGCTTCCAACACCTTCTCTGATCTTACCTCATCAGTGGTGCTTCATGGGACTCCAAAGTCCCTTCAACATTATTTTCTATCAGCAACATTTTTGTAATTATCATCTTCCTGAGGTTGTCCATCATTGGTATTTGTCTTCCCCAACAACTCCAATATTTTCCTACATACAACATACATCATCACATTCACAATTGTATCAGTTTTCATGTAAAATAAAAATGTATGTATAATAGCATTTAAATCAATAAAGCATTTTCATATATGCCCCAACATATATCTATGCACTCTATCATGCCAAAACACTTAAATGCATCAGTATATCAATTTCTCATCCCAACGAAACGCCATCAAGAACATGAAAGGAGTCAAGGGACTCTTCCCTTTTTCCAACTCCTTCTACACACCCTGAAACTTTCATCCCAACTGAGTTATTTATAAGGCCTCACTTCCTTTACTTAACATGGCTCAATTAATCCTATTCCTTTAAACACACTTATTATCTTACTTTTCTTTCACCATTTGTACTTATTTTCTTAGTTGTCCTTTTAAAACATACAACTTTGTCTCATTATTCATAGTTTTAGAGGGAGAAAAGTATTAATCCTTTTCTCCTTTTTTTTGCTAATGAAATCTATCCCTCGTGGGATCTTCTTTCTCTCTTCCTTGAGTAGTCTCATTCAATTTCATATTGACCTTTTTGGATAAATCAACATGCCACTAGTCAAATACCCTACCTTACTATTTAGGTACCCTATCTTCCACAGAGTGTAACTCCAAAATTACAAAGACCCAGAAGTTGAAATTTGTACCACAAGTACTTTGACAAGTCTTCTAAATATTATCTAGGTTTATCCTTCTGAAAATGCTCCAAGAAACAGTTATAGTGAAAATGAAAAAATCTCTATCTTGAGGAGCAAAACCCTAGGATCGATGCTCTGATACCAAATGTAATGAACCAAAATGCTCAAAATATCATAAAATAACAGAAGTACACACCATGTACAGAATGTGAACGATGAGAACAACTCCAAGATAGATAAGTTACACAATAACTCCTTAAATAATAGGGGAACCCCCTTCGAATAACCAAATACTATTCATACTTCATAATTCACCTTCCAATAATGAATACATGATCTCTTATATATAGTTATTCACACTTGCACATGAGGCCCCTTTATCACTAGGCTGACACTATTACATATGTATTTACACATTACATGTACATTTAGTCCCATATATGCCCCCCTTGGGGTCATATCATATACATTTAGCCATATATATGCCCCCTTTGGGTCATAACACTTTTAATCACAATGAATTATGAACCTATGCATTCTGCACATTACCATTAGGGATCAAGATGGTCAACATTCATTTGCATATATTTCACTCATGCAGGATATTTTAAAATGTAATCTAGGATTCTTGTACAAATAGACTTTGACATCTATTGTCTAATTTTCCAAAAGTCATTAAGATTATGACACTATTCTCCTGACAGAGTTCTCACACAGTTCCTCCACATGGAACTATCTCATCATGCAACTTCCTTATTGCATATTCGTCACTGTCTGAGACAATCTCAACCTCAAATCAACTTCAGCTTTGTCATTTTGGATTCTTTCCCAATATTTCAAAAGGGATATAAGATTTCATTATTATTATGCATTTCATATTTGCATTCAAATAAGCATCCTTATGTTAACAGTTTTCTTTCAAGTTGTGATTTCATGCACTTAATCACATGCATTAGCATGTTGTATGTGTCCACCACTGGCACACTCCACAGTTTGCACATCACATGTCGATTTAAATCATTTCACTCATGATTGTTCACAATCATTTACATGAACTTTCTCAAAGGAACAATCTTATTTCCACCTATTCATTACAGAGCATCCCTACTCATTTACTCTTTCATCAATTTCTACTAGCCTTTCCCGAGGAAATAGAACGCATCCCCCACAAACTATTATTCAAAACAAAACAGTCCCGACTCTTCAAAATAGAGTTAGCCATGCATCCATGGCATTTCCAATCCAGGGAAGTACAAATATTGCCTCACACCTCACTTATTTAGGCAGTCATACCATGCCCTTAGCCTATGTATATGAATTTTGAATAATACAAATTATGCAAGTGATATATATATATGTGTGTGTGTGTGTGTGTGCATCACTTGCATATTTTGTATCATTCAAAATTTATATATTATATCTTTAATTCATATCAACCCTTAGTACATATGCATACATGGATATTCAGCATACAAGTTCACTACTTTCATATTTTTCATATCATTCCTACATGCTGGTAATTTGAACTTTAATATCAGTTTCCCTTAGATCTTATAGCTATTCACATGGAAAGTCTCACATACATAATCATAATTATGTTTCCTTTTTCTCATGGCCCAAACCATTGTTTAACTCATGATTGGTCATAATAATTCACAAGAACACTTAAAGGAATGATCACAATCCTGTTGCATTCTTTCACAACATAGAGGAAATAAAAACAAGTAATTATTTTATTTTCCAAGGCGTCCAAATAACAATCTCACCTCTCTTCATGTCTCAAATCTGTCTTGGTAAACATATTTTTACAAACGAAGTTCTTTTTCAGAATTTCTCTCACTACCACTTGAGCCTATTAAGCCATATTTATGTGGCTTCCATTCTCCCTTGGATGTCAACCCCACCCATTAGTCATATTGAAATGCCCCATCATTTCCTTATCACACTTTACGTCAACCTTTCATTAGTCATTACAACACTATCTTCGTAAGGAAATAAGCAGTCACATTATCAACATTTCATTCATGTTATTATATTTCCTGCTAACATCAAGTCATTATGAATCACAATGCCCAATCAACAGGATACAGTCTAACCCCAACCACAGATTATCACAAGTATAAATGCATTTTTTATACATGGTCACTCCTTGCCATATGTATTACAACACATTCACATCTTACACCTTCATCCATAAGTAAGTACTCAATTCAATAGGTGTGCATACATTTCTTTACACATCCATGAGCTCATAAACTAACTCATATGTTCAATCCATTTTACCTTCTTTATGAAGACTATCAGTAGTCCAAAGGAATATTTTTCTTTTGCGTAAATAGGTTGTTCCAGTTACAAGTTTCATTTAGTATAGGTCAAGCAGATTGACCTTACAAATTTTCCATCAGTCCTCTCATCATGAGGAATTTCATATACAGGGTTTAGTCTTTTATTTAAGTAGTAATTAATAATCCTAAGGATTATATCAATCCATACTAAGTTCCTTTAACCACAAGGGAATTTTTCATAAGTGTAAAGACCCTCCTTAACTGAATATCGATGAGTAAGTGAATACAATGAATACAACTAGTTAGTAAATAAATTAAGGTGACACCTGGATATACAAGTAAAACAATCTTCATACCAATCACAACAGCTGGTTAAACTGGGTTCCTCTCGACGAAGTTATCTTCGAAAATACATCCAAAGCAACGGTTACCTTTCCTAGTTGGGTGGTGATGTCAAATAATCTTCAGAAAATAATCATAATCCATCATAAGTCTTCATTCTATTAAAATATATGGTCTATTACTCAGAGTTATATACACTAGCCTACTACAACTAAAAGTCATATCTAAAACTCTTATCAGGGGATTGATAACAACAAAACATGTCACCACTCCTTGATTGAAATTTGGTCTTGTAGATTAAAATTTAACGGTACAACCTATTTTATTTCATCCTTAAATGTTAAGCCCGAGTGGAACCTCTGAATTCAATTTAAAAAAAGTGATCAAGGCCTTTAATAATCAGCGAGGAAGTAGTCCATGGAAGATTGAAATTTGTGTTCTAAAGATATTCCCTAAATAGGTAAGTCTACTACAGTTAAAAACATTTTCATTTGAGGATGAGAGGAACTGGGTGATTCTCTTCGTTGCGACTTGAAAAGAGGATATACCCTTCCGTTTAAGAGGTGTGATACATCTTCACAAGAATTATCCCTTGCTCAGACCCTAATCTAGGAAAATTTTAAAATCTAAGAAGATATAGAGGATCAATATTTTCGTGAGTCTGTAAGACTGAGACAATATTGGGTGTTGCAAGTTATGGATGGAGCAGAAACAAGCAAAAATTGAAGATGAAATTGCAATAACAAAAATCAATTCCTTCTGAAAACGAGGTGTGGAACCTCCGACTCTCGCACTTTCAGTTCGATACCCTATCAATTCTTTTGAAGAAAGCTAACATCCATAGCTTAACAATGACATGCAACTATGAAATTTGAAGTCAACCATGAAAATATGAAGTAGTGAAGCTCCACCAGTATCAGTTCTAGATCAAGATTGTGACCAATAAAGTTTAATTCATAATCTTAACAAGATTAAGTATTAGCTTGAAAAGAAAAAAGTAATTCAAAAAATTTGTATACATCAAAATGTATTAAATTTACATAATAAAATAAGCATAACAAAATGTCATACACCAAATATATTAAATCTGTATAAAAGAAAATAAGCGTATAAAAAAATGTCATCTAATGCATTTAATTCTACATATAATCTATATATGAATATTAGGAAGAATATATCATTGACCAAGATGTCTCCACAGACATACTTGTTATACAAGTTTAATATAGTACCAATTTAAAACAACTATACACTTTAATACTGTGATCAAATGAGTGTTGATATATGAGGATTATGCCCAACCCGAAATCTTACACATCGTCTTTTCCTTTTCCTACTAATCGAAAGACTTCACCGGTACCTCCCAACTAGTACTAGGGGTACTCTTATTCCCCCTTTGCCCCCCAAGCCACAAAGGGGTCACACACATAATTTCATATCCAAATAGCTCAAGATTTCCCTCGCAAAGAGAGCCTTCCACCTCTTGCACAAGCTTGCAGCCCAACTCACACAAGTAAACTAGTCTCTTGAAATTTTTACAACATTTTAGTCATCCAATAATAGGGTCCTTTCCTCCGACCTCTCCATTCTTTTATAAGAAATTCCACCTCGACACTTGTCATTTCATGCATAATTAGGTAATTTTTAATAATTAATTAAGAGATTATTCACCCCGAACACATGTCACATTTCCTCCAAGTTGCACATGTTTATTCCTTTTTAATTTAAATAATTATGCATTTTCCCTAACACTCCTCAATTAGTTCCTAGATTTTCTTGTAGTTGTCACTTAGTTCCCCAATTTCTCTTTTATTTTGTCCCCTAACTAATTCATAGTTGGGTTTGATTAGGACCATTCTCTTACTTAGGATTTAGAGTCTAGATTGACTTAGGATTCTAAATCGATGTTGACAACCCATCTCTCATGAAATCATTTCTTTTTATTATAAATCTTTTTATTAATTTCATACACACATTGTGCACATGTCTTAATTTTTATTCTATTCTCCCTTTACTAGTTTTCATTAGTATAAAATTCTCTTAACTCAATTCTATAACTTGTTTAGGCATAAACAATTAGACTTGGGTTTTTATTATGTTCCCTTTCATAAATTAATATAAAATTATATATATTCATATTCTCTTTTCTATCAGATCTAAATAATTCTTTTATTCTCTAAGGTCTTCTAGATTTCTATTAAGACAATACTTTATTCATATGATGTTCCCTTAAAGACGCACCTCCATGCTCCATGGGTACCACTCGCCATTAACTTAGTTTGGAATTTGTATGACGCTTTGAGTCAATACTACACTTGTCGACCTTATGTCAGACTAAGGGATTACTAAGGGATAAGGAATCTGCCTTATTGCATGCCCCT
>JZKD02S1062092.1:10057-27338 GCA_000966675.3 Picea glauca | reverse complement strand
AAATTCATAAACAAAAGCATAAATTTATTACGTCACATGTATTTCTCTTCTAAACCAAGAGTATTGTCCATAAAACAATTCTTCACAAAATCAATAATAAACAACAATAATTAATTTCGACCTTATGTCAGACTAAGGGATTACTAAGGGATAAGGAATCTGCCTTATTGCATGCCCCTCATAATCCTCATGAGTGACTATATCAGTCTGCCCTCATGGCATCGTGAACCTCTCAGGAAAAAGGTAGTCGTTAACCTTCATTTCAGGCCACAGAGGGAGTGCCAGTAGGTTGTAATAGGGACGCTTCAACACCTCTCCCTCATCAATCTGATATCTATGTATGACCCATTTACTCCATATGTGAGTCGGATTAACAAGCATCACCATGCCTACATCCACTGAAAAATACAATATTAATAACTCATATACATGAAATCCATAATTGAAGCATCATCATAACACATGTTTAAATAAAACAAGTACTCATAATCAAAGTCAATAATCCACTCCCTGACTCAATTTGGAGTCCAAGGAAGTTTGTCGATGCCATCACCATCCTCATTATGTCATGTTTCCTGCACACTCAAGAAACCTCATCATAATACCTCTCAATGTTATACATCAGTAATAATAACATATCAAATTTCAATAATAAATCATAGTATAGACTCATAAACCAAAACAGATAATCTCTATGTACCATGTTTATTCGGATCACTTGCACGCAAGTGTCCTCAAATAATATTTGGTGTTATGAAAATATGGTCAATGAAATCTGGATGTTACATACACGCCCTCTTGTTTTAAACTTTGTCCTAAAGTTTGTACAATATAACAATGAAGCAATAAATAGTTGCTACTAATCTATATATCAAACTATCAAAATAAATAAGGAAATTACTAACGCATCTCATATACGTCCTCCCAAGTAGCAGAATGTGGACTATAATTGTCCCACTGGACCTTGACCTGATCGACCAATCGACGTCGTGGTTGTCGAGAGCTATGGTCCAATATGAATATTAGTTCTACCATGAGAGAACCCTTGTCAAATCCCTGCAATGAACTCAAATCAATAACATGTGATGGATCTGAAATATTATGACGTAAAACTGAAACATGAAACACATTGTGCATACGCCTCAAAGAATTGGGTAAGTCTAGTTGGTAAGCCATGGGTCCTTTCCTTTATACAACTTCAAAAGGTATCACAAATTGTGGAGAGAGTTTAGTTCCCTTTCCAAATTTAATCGAACTCTTATGCGACTTCACCCGCAAAAATAATTAACCACCAACCTCATAACTATGGTCTATATGATGCACATCTGCATAACTCTTTTCTTGGTTTTGTGCTTCCTTAATCCTTTTCTTTATGGTTCACATTTGATCTTTCATTTCCTAAATCACTTCTAGTCCCACCAGGACCCTATCTTCTAGTCAATCCCAACTCAAAGGTGTCTGACATGGTCGTCCATTTAGAAACTCAAAAGGTGCCATCTTTATTGAACTCTGATAATTGTTGTTGTACGCAAACTCTACCAATGGTAAAAATTCATCCCATCGTTTTTGTTGATCCATCACATACATTCAAAGCATATCTTCTAGAATTTGATTCATTTTTTTTTTCCATCAGTTTCGGGGTGCTATGTAGTACTAAAATTTAATTGTGTTCCAAAGACCTCTTGGAAACTAGTCCAAAAAATGTCCATTGAATATTGATCCTCGATAGGATATTATGTTCCTCGGTACACCATGCAATCTCACAATTTCATTAACAAATATTATAGCTATGTCAGGTGTGTGATATGTCATACAAACTGGAATAAAATGCACACTCTTCATAAAAGTATCGACAACTACAAAAATAGAATCGTGTCTCCTTATCATTAATGGAAATCCAATAATAAAATCCATCAACACAACTTCCCATTTCGATTCAGGAATCACATGTGGTTGTAATAATCTCGTTGGATGTCTATGTTCATCCTTCACCTACTGACATTCAAGACATTTCACCACATAGTTAACTATATCAGTTTTCATTCCCTTCCAAAAGAATATTGGTTTAATATTTTCCTTCATTTTCGTGACTCCGAGAGGAGTCATATACATTGCTTGATGAGCTTCGTTCAAAATAAAATTTCTCAATTCGTCATTTGGTGGTACATAAATTCTTCCATTATATCTTAATAGTATGTCATTGTCCAAAGAATAACCTTGATCTCTAGGTATCATCATGGTATCTTGTCCAATATTGTCTTTTACTTCCTTGTACCAGTCATCATCAATCTGTAATGTTAAAATATTTTCTCGAAGATTCAACTTTAGGGGTATTAGTGAGAAAATGCATGGTCTTTGGCTCAACGCATCTTCTACTATTTTAACTATTCATTTAATGTATATGATCTCAAAATCAAACTCACTTAAAAAATTTCACCAACGTCTTTGTCGCGCATTCAAGTCACTCTAAGTAAAAATGTGTTGCAATCCACTATGATCGATTTTCAAATCGAATTTACGTTGAATAAGATAGTGCCTCCAAACACATAAGGCATAAAAAATCGCTAATAATTCTGAATCATGTGTTGCATAATTGTCTTCATGCCTTCTTAGTTTCCTTGAAATATATGCATTTTCTCAGTAATACCCCATGAACAAACGATTAATGATGCATCCGAGGTTTTCTTACCCTATATACAAGGGACAATAGACAAGCTTGCTAGGATTTTGAAAAAGAAAAGCATTGGGGCAACTTTCAAACCCTTAAAAACTATTAGAAATTCCCTTAGGTCAGTCAAAGACCATGTTGATCTCATCGGACATAAGGGTGTCTATATGATCCCATGCTTGTGTGGTAAACAATACATAGGAGAAACAGGTCGCTCCTTTAGAATTAGGATTCAGGAACATGCCACTGACATTAAACATAATCACACTCATCCCTCAACCTTGGCAGAACATTCATACAAAACTAAACATCACATTTGTATTGAGGATGCCAAAATTCTTGCCAAGATAGATCACTATCACAATACGAAATTTAGAGAAGCAATCGAAATTGAAAAACAACCTACCAATCTAAACAGAGATGATGGATGGAAAATTAGTCAAAATTGGATCCCAACACTAACCAAAATGACTCGTTCTAGAAGTCAATTAATAATTAATATATTTTTTAGGTTTTTATATTTCTTGTTTTCATTTTATTTAAGTCGACTATGAATAAACAATATTTTTAGGTTTATAAAAATTCATTAATTTCACTTTTAATAAGTCGGATCTTCATAATGTATTTTCATGTATTTATTTACACTTGTTAAATCTTTTTCCTTCATATCTCATATTATTTTCCTGATGATGGACCACACTGGTTTGGTCCGAAATGTCGAAAATGAAAAAACCAATGCGATAACTCCGAAAGAACTACCTCATCATATATGTGATAACTCGGCCTTCTTTCATTAGTACTCCACCTAGACCTTCTTTGGATGTGTCAGTGCATACTAAGAATTCCTTGTCCAAACCAGGAACCTTCAATATCAATTTTTTTTTTAGTAATTCTTTAAGCTTCTGAAATGCTTCAACGCATTTCTCTGACCATACAAATTTCTTATTCTTCTTTTGCAATTCCATAATTGGATTTGCTATTTTAGAAAATCCTCGACGAAACGTCGATAGTAACTTGTTAATCCCATAAAACTACATACTTCTTTCACGTTTGTTTGTGTTTTCCATTCCATAATAGCCTCTACCTTCATTGGATCCACAACGATACCTTCTCCAGAAATAATGTGTCCCAAATAGTGAATCTTCATCTGATAAAAAGAACACTTCGACAAATTTCTGTAAAACTTGTTTTCTCTTAAACACTGCAAAGCTAATCTCAGATGTTCATCGTCCTCCTCTTTCATCTGAGAGTAAATTAATATATCGTCAATAAATACCTATATGAACTTGTCCAATTACTCGTGGAATACCCCATTCATTAAACTCATGAATACACCAGGGGAATTTGTCAATCCAAATGGTAATACTGTAAATTTGTAATGTCCAAATCTTGTCTTAAACATTGTTTTAGGAATTTCTTCCTCTTTGATTCACAACTAGTGATATCCCGATCTCAAATCAATCTTTGAAAATATGGTTTCCCCATTCATTTGATCAAATAAGTCATCAATTCTTGGTAACGGGTATTGATTCTTTATTTAATTGATGATAGTCAATGCAAAGCCTCCACGATTCGTCCTTCTTTCTTACAAAAATTATTGGTGCACCCCATGGTGATACACTTGGATGTATAAATCCCAAATATAATAACTTTAAATTGCATCTTTAACTCTTGCAATTCAGGTGTTGACATTCGATAAGGTGTTCTAGCAATTTGTTTTGTTCCAGGTTTTGTATATATAGTAAATTCCAATTCTCTTTTCGGCAGTAAACCCAATAGTTCCTCAAGAAAAACATCAACAAATTTTGATACTACTGGAAAATATTCCAATCTTTTTGTGTCACCTTTTTCTCTAAGGGATAAAATGACATATAACTTACATCCTTTGCACATGATTTTCTTCAATTGTGGGGAAGTAATAAATCTTAGTGATACTCCTTGGTTTCTACCTACAATTACTCGGTTTTGTCCCAAATCATCAATCAAAGTTAATATTTTTGTATTACAGTTAAGTATCGTGTTGTGCGATTCTAACCAATCCATTCCAATCACAATGTCATAGGATCCTAAGGTTGTGACAAAAAGGTTTACACTAGCGATGAATTCACCCATATTAGTTTTACAATATTTTAACTTTCCTCCAAATTTTCGCTTGGATCTAGATGTCATTTCTACATATCTAAACTCGTCTTGCTCAACTACATTCACCTTAATTATTTGAGCTAAGCACTAGATATAAAACTCTCACTAGCTCCTCGGTCTATAAAAATATTAAATTCATGTTTTGTTATCATACCTGATGTCTTGAGAACTATAGAATGATGCTCGTCCTGGCGGTTATTCATCGCTGCATGAATTCTATGGTCCTTTCCCAAATATCCTACATTCATTTGTCCTGTTGATCCATAAGTTCTCTCCTTATTGATAGGAAAATCTCTCTGATAATCAGGTTCTCCATAATTCCAACATCCATTCTTAGGGTCGGTGCTCCTAGTTTCAGAGAAAGAATCTGTTGGTCTAGAGTTCTGAGGCCCCGATCTATTTTGTGGAACATATCTATATTGTTGTTTTTGTTAAGGATGACACGAATACTGCTATGGGTATTCTTTCTATGTGATGTAGAAAATACAGGTCCTTTGGGTGTATCATGGTGCCTAGAAGTCTGTCTAACAGATGTCTATTGTTGCGGCACTCTACATGGCATCTATCTTGTCTTCCTAGAAGGAGTACTACCTTGACCCCCATTGTTTAACTCTTCTTCAATGATAAAATATTTATGTATTGCATCGTGCAAATTATGAGGCATCAAGATCCTCACCTTAGCACGAATGTTGTAGTTGAGACCAAAAACAAACTTATTAACCTTTAAATTTTTAGTGTCCAGGTTTGGATCATATCTGAGAAACTCCATAAATTTATCTTCATAATCAAGTACTATACAACTACCCTATCATAAAGCACTGAATTCATTAAGTTGGCTCTCAATGAACTCTTCAGATAGGTACCTCTCTCGGAATCGCTCCTCGAACAATTCCCAAGACACATCTTCAACTCCCATATCCAGTTGTGGTAAGAGTGTCTTCCACCAAAGAATAACACTTCCTTTCAGTTGGAAGACCACCATACATGCCTTCATGTTAGAGGTGTAATCGTGTAGTGCAAAGCACATTGCCATATTTTCCAACCAAGCTTCAGCGGATAAACCGTTCTTGGAATCCCCGAACACGGCAAATTTTACCTTCTCGAGTTCTCTATGAACACTACCACTAACTATAGGAGGACGATATGAACCCTCATTGGGTGCATATCCTCTTACCTCATCTCGATCAAGGCAATTTATCAGTGCCTATTACATCCTCTGAAAAGACCTCATCATACCATGATATTGTCCACTGCAACATGCTCCTACTCAGTAGTATTCTCTTCTCCCTATGGAGAAGATCCCTCAGATGCGGGTGTACTTGGAGGAGGCATACCTCTTCCTCCCGCACCCCGACATCTACTCATTCTTCATCCTCTAACCATGATACATGTGCCATAAAACAAATTCAGTTTATATATATATATATGTTGGGGGAATTAGAAACTTGTTGTTCTCGTACTCGCGTGACACATGGTCGATACCCGTCTGCTACCACTATACCCCCAGGTGCACCACATAGCCTAGAAGCATAGAACACAGATAAATCAGGGTGAGAATTGAACTTGAGACCTCCTTTACATATTTCCTTCCATTTACACGACACTTGCCAATCGATCTACACCCCCACGGGACAAATTCAGTTTATATTAGTGATACATCATTAACTAAATACAAGGCATTGGAAGTCGTAACGAGTCTGGTGTCGCAGAGTGTAACCTCACTCTGATACCATATGTAAAGACCCTCCTTAACTAAATATTGATGAGTAAGAGAATACAACGAATGTTGTATAATTTTTATTTTTAAATCCAAGAGTAACTTGTCATAATACACAACTAATTTAAATTTCCAACATTTGATTTTAAAAATATATATCATAACGCAAAAATACATTCCATTTGTTTCTTATGTACGAAAATAAATAATTAAGCAAACGAAAGGTTTATCCTCGAGGGAGTAATGCCACAACCCTATAGTAATGAATCTCATCACGATAAAAGAAGGAATCGGATTGAACACCCACTTTATTAATCTTCCAATTAAGAAGACACAAGAAAAACAATAATGAGATAAGCCTAAGTACTTAACAAATGATATAACTAAAAGCAATATTCAACACGTAAATAGTAAATATCACCTGCGCAAATACAATTCCATTAGGCAATCGTTAAATGATGTACCAACACTATTTTAATGAGATTATCTAAGTGGTAAAAAGTGTATACATAAGCTCCTCGTTACACATTACCTAAGATTGTGCAATAGGTGTATTATTAAATTTATGTTCAATGCGTATGTTGTAACTTAATTTCAACAATTGTTAATTGAAATCATTTACGTATTCATTACTATAATTTATTGATTAATAAGTACATAAAAAGAGATAATCACTATAAGTCTTTTCTATTACACCTTCTAATTCATTACTATAATCATCATATTTACATGTTGTAATTATGTTATGTATATACATATTTTAAGCCATATTTTTCATAATTAAAAAAACTGTCTAAATTAGATAAAGTTAGATTTCTAGGAAAAAGTCGATTTGTACACTCCTATGCTAAAATCAAAAGCATATCTTCATAAATGAGAGACTCAATCACTCATTCACGATCTAAATATCGGAAGCCTTGGAATAATTTGGTTAATTTTTGTTTACACTTAAAAACTATCACTTGACTCTAGTGAAGAGGTCGTATAGACCTGGAAATTTTCGAAAGGAGATTAGATCAATTGGTAACAAGAAAATATATGAAGGGTGGACACCAACGGTTGATGAAGAACCATTAAACTGAGTATCACACCATGATACTAAAATGTAAATTTCAAGGAGCGGTCCACGATAACGTATTAAAATCAAAACAAAGCTACACTATTAGACCACTACAAAGAGTGACAACTCTGACGTCGAGACCGATACATTTGTTGACCATTACCATTTAATAACCTCTATAAACCAATAGAATTTTTTATGGCTTGGGACGCCACTAGTCTTACCACTAGAAAATTAACCACAACATGACCACGGGGTTATTAACAGAACAAATAATATAAATGAAAAAAAAATGGTGTAGTAATAGACTAGCATAGGGTTAATCAGATCAAATAGTAAGGAGGACAATCTGCCTTCTTCTACGATTCATGAGGGTTACACCACATGTAACCAACAAGGAGCGGAACTTCAGAATACAATAAGTAACTAGAAAAGGGTCTTACAAAAATATATTGTAAGCCATAGAAGAAAATATTTGTACACTAGCTGGTTGGACTTGGAATAGAAAGGTAACAGTAGAGATACGTGTAACAATAAGAATACAAGGAGATGACATCTATGTAGAAGTATTACGAAAATACAATTGGTTTGTAAATAATTAAAGGTGACACCTGGGTAGACAAGTAAATCAATCTTTGTACCAATAACAACAACTCGTTAAATTGGGTTCCTCTCGAAGTTCTCTCCGAAAATACATCCAAATAAATGGTTACCTTTCCTAGTTGGGTGTGTTGGATTACTTAGAGGGGGGGTGAATCAGTAATAGAGGAATTTAATCATTTTTAACTATATAATCCAAGTGTTATATCAATGTACCATTATCATCCAATAACTACAAAGTAAATACGAAATGAACAAATGAACAATCATACACATACAAAGTACACCAGTGTTTTATGTGGAAACCCAAAGCAGGAGAAAACCATGGAATGATTTTTCTTATATGTCTTGAAGAGTTACATTCATTAGAAGCACCAAATTCCTTTGTTTTCCAGTTGCAACTGGAAGGAGGCTCCAACCCCCTTGTCTCTCAGGCTACAACCTGAGGGAAGCTCCAAATACCCTATTCTCTGGCTACAACCAGAAGGAGGCTTCAACCCCCTATGTTCTCCGGATACAACCGGAGGGTGTCTACAACCACCTGTCCTTGCTCCGTCCAACCGCCCTGAAGTAGAAGTAGAATGATGGAACCACTATCACACTATCACTGTGAGATATACCATTGTAAACATGTACCAATAAACCTGAACCATGCATCAATCATGCATCAACCTGTACCTCAACCTATAATCAACCTATATCGTAAACAAGTGCATCAACCATGCACCAACCTGTACCAAACAACCTGTAATCAACCTGTACCATAAACAAGTGCATCCAACCATGTACCAAGTATGTACCAAGCATGTGTCAACTACTCATCAACTATGACTTATCAATATGTACCAACATCATCAACTATACACCTCATGTGTGTGCCAACTCATCAACGACTTGTCTCAACCATGTACCCAACATGTACCTTAACCAAAATCCCTCATCAATTTCATCATCCAAATCTGATTTGTAACTCTGTAATATACCTGGTGTATATGATCACATACCTGCAAACCTTCCTTAAATTTCACAACAAGAGACTAGCATTTTCATCAAACTTTTCTTTAGTCTCACATGACTAGTTTGGGATTAGTCAACAACCCTAACTTGAAATACTCATAACTATGTACCTGTAATGAATAAATATATGAAAATAGTACACAATGTTCTTTAGTTTGTTTTGTGCAATTCCTCCAGATGTCACTACTTGGAACCTCTCAGAAAAGGAGTTATAGAAAAAATGGCATACCATGTTAAATTCTGGCTTATTCTAGAGAGCGACCTTCTAGATCGTGCCCCACACAAAATATTTGTTGAATAAATCTTAGAAAGCATCATCAAAAGAATTTATCCTCCCTTGAATTCCGACCTTCTTTTCTTCACCTTCACTCTGAAATTTGGCTTAGATATCCTTTGGTTACCTCGGTCACCTATAGATATTCAATATGTTCAACTGTGATGTAAAATGAGAGACCCTTTCCTCTTATTTATACTCTCCAAGTATCTTCCTTAGAAGCATCTTCTAGGTCACTTTGTCCACTTTCCTTATTTTAGGGTTAACCCACTTCTAATTTCTCCATTAAATTTATTATTTAAATAACTTATTTTGTATTCACTTTGGATTATAGTACACTCATAACTTCACTTTGTTATTTAACATCTAAAATATCTTAAACCACTTTGACTACCTTGACCTTTTGGGGATTCTAGATGACATATGAGGGTCCTCCAACTTCGTAAGGCTATAACTCTCAAACCATGAGGAGTTATGTGACGTTCCACATACCACAAGAAATGGAATGATATGTACTATCCATCTAGAATATTCTTACCTGAAAATATATCAAAATGCATACCATTATCCATCAAACAAACTTGGGTCCATTACCCAAACCTGGGTTCTCTAACTTCTCATGGCCATAACTCTCTAACTGTGAGGATTTATGTGACGTTCCACATGCCAATGGAAATGAAATGACATGTAATATCCATATAGAATAGTATTACCTTCAAATATATTAGAACTCATACCATTATACATGAAACAACCTTCGGTCTATTACCCAAACCTTTGTGCTACTGGAATTCACTATCGGACTTTCTTCAAGGTTTGACATCTATGAAAACCAACCTTAATCAACAATCTCCCCCTTTGGCATTGATGGAAACACTCTGATGTAATACTGAAATCATGTCATGCAATATTGAAGTCATATCACTCATGCTCCCCCTAGAACCGTGCCTCTGTCCTCTGCATCTCTATGACCATTGCTCCCCCTAGATTCATGCCTCTGTCTTATGCATTTGATAAATCTCACCCCCTTTGTCATAAATTAAAAAGGTATCTTTCCATCTAGGGATTCTCCCCCTTTGTCATAAATGAAAAAGGTATCTTTCCATCTAGGGATTCTCCCCCTAACTGAATTGTCTGATCTCCCAACCTGAACTGTCCTCTTTATGGTGCTTCCTCGTGCACATCTAAGACATATAAGATAAGAATTCAAAAGCATTCATTTTTGGGTAGAAATAACTCTGAGTCTCTGATAAAGATACTCAAAGGATTCCCATGGAAGCGGTTTTGTAAAGATGTCTTCCACTTGTTTTTTTGTGCCCACATACTCAACTTGGATGTTCTTTTCTGCAACCTATTCCTATAGAAAGTAGTATTTGATTGGAATGTGCTTCATCTTGGAGTGCATCACTGGGTACTTTGAGATATTGATGGCACTTGTATTATCAATATATATTGGAATGGGCTCATCATACTCAACCTGTATATCTTTGAGAGTTTGTTTCATCCATAGAACCTGTGTACAACATGTTGTTGATGCAATATACTCTGCCTTAGCTGTAGATAGAGATATTGATGATTGTTTCTTTCTTATCCATGACACTAAATACTCACCCAAGTAGAACATTGCTCCACGGGTGCTTCGTCAGTCATCAATACAACCTACCCAATCTGCATCTATGTAGGCAATAAGTGATAGATCCTTTCCTTTTGGATACCATAATCCAAACTCTTTTGTTCCTTTGAGATATCGGAAAATCCTCTTCACTGCTAATACATGTGATTCCTTTGGTTCTTCTTGAAATCGTGCCACCTATCCAACTGCTTGCATTACATCTGGTCTGGATGTTGTCACATATAGTAGGATACCAATCATTGACCTGTATTGTCTCTGATATGTAGACTTTGAATCATCATCTTTGCTTAACTTGCAACTGGTTTGCATGGGAGTGATAACTAGTTTGCAATCTTCCATTTCGAACCTATTTAGCATTTCTATGATATACTTGGTTTGAGAAATAAAAATTCTTTGGTTTCTTTGACGTATCTGAAGTCCCAGAAAGAAGGATAGTTATCCAAGTAATGACATTTCAAATTCATTCTGCATTTCCTTTGCAAATTTCTGGCTTAACCTGTCATCATCACTACCAAAAATAATATCAACATAAAATTCAATTAATAAAATACTATCTTGACTTACCTTGATGTAGAGGTTTTTGTATGCACTTCCTTTTCTAAATCTTGTCTGTTGTAGATATTTATCCAGTCTAGAGTACCATGCTCTAGGATCTTGTTTTAGACCATACAAGACCTTCTTTAATTTACATACATAATTTGTGTTCTCTGACAACTAAAATCCTTCTAGTTGTTCAATGTAGACTTCTTCTTCAAGTTCCCCATTCAGAAAAGTTGATTTTACATCCATCTGATACACTTTAATACTTTTGGAGCATGCATAAGCTAAAAGAAATCAGATTTCTTCTATTCTAGAAACTAGGGAAAATATCTCTTCAAAATCAATTCCTTCAACCTGTGCATATCCTTTACATACCAATCTAGATTTGTTCCTTGTAACCTATCCATATTCATTCAATTTATTCATGTATACCCACTTTGTGTCGATCACATTCTTATCCTTTGGTCTTGGAACCAATTCCCAAGTGTCATTTTTCTCTATTTGATCCAATTTTTCATCCATGCCCTTGTTCCAAAATTCATCCTTGCTAGCCTCTTCAAAATAGGTTGGTTCAATCGTACATGTGAGTTCTAGGTGTGTTTGTTCTGGTGAACAGATTCTTCTTCTAGTCGCAACTCTTAACTCTTTGTTTCTGATAATCTGATCTGAAGGATGATTCTTTTGTACTCGTCTTCTAGGTATTTTTGGAGTTACTTTCTGAACTTGTTCTTCTATTTCTGTCAGATCCTTTTCGTCTTCCCCTTCTTTTTCATCTTTTGTTTCTTCTTTGTAAAATTGTTCCATTGATTCATTTTCTTCTTCCTTTAATTCTTGTATACCTGTTTCATCAATTGTTATGTTGATCCTTTCCACCACTTTGTTCAATCTCAGGTTGTAACACTTGTATTCTTTTCTTTTACTTGAGTAACCAAAAAGTACTCCTTTGTCCACACGAGAGTCAAAATTTCTCATTCTTCCATGTTCTCTTTTGATGTAGCATTTTCTTCCAAAAACTCTGAAGTGCTTTACATTTGTTGGTCTTCCTTTCCATAGCTCGTAAGGAGTTTTGTCGGTGTTGTTTCTGAGAATTACTTTGTTTTGAATGTGAACTGTTGTATGCACTGCATGTGTACAAAAAATATCTATCAATTTGGAATCCATTAGCATTGTTTTAGCCATTTCTTGTATTGTCTTGTTCTTTCTTTCAACAACTTCATTCTGTGGGGTGCCTAGCAATGAAGAATTTCCTTTTTATTCCATGACTGATGCAGTAGTCCATAAATTCCTTTGAAGTGAACTCTCCTCCATTATCAGATCTCAATCATTTGATTTTTTAATCCATTTCATTTTCAACCATTTCCTTGTAGATCTTGAAGTTTTCAAAAGCTTCTGACTTATTCTTGAGAAAGAAAAATGCGGTCATTCTTGTATAATCATCAACTAATAACATAAAGTATTTCTCACCTTTTAAGACTTTTGTTGTAGTTGGTCCAACTAGATCAGTATGCACAATTTCCAGTGGTCTTGTCGTTGAATATTCCTTTTATTTGAACCTGGTCTTTGTTTGTTTTCCTTGCTATCAATGCTTGCATAAAGTGTTGGTTGGTTTCGTGATATGGGGAATTTATCTGACTGCTTCTCTTTTGTTGACTTTGACAAGGTTATCAAAATGTATGTGACCCATTCTTATGTTCCATAGCCAACTTTCATCTTCCTTTCCTAGACAACACTTTTCATTTCCAATTTCACTTAACACATATATGTTGCTTGAAGTTCTCGCAGCTATTGCAATCAATTTTCCTTAACCTTATTTTCTTATCTTGCACTTTTTTGAATCGAAAGTAACTTTATGACTTTGGTCACACATTTGACTCACACTTAGAATATTATTTTTCATATCTTCTACTAGTAGAACATTTTATGCCTTTGTATTCTTGTTCCCAATTCTGACTATGCATTTTCCAATGATTTTGGCTGAATCATCATTTTCGAAGGAGATTGATCCATCTCTTTCCTTTCGTAATGTAAGAAACCTATCTCTATCACCTGTCATGTGTTCTGAACACCCACTGTCGACATACCAACCCCGTTTCTTCTACTTATATTGTAGAGTGAGTGTGCATTCTTCATTGCTATATTGATCCTGCTTTCTTATCCATTTCCTTTTCTGAGGTTCCTGTTTGTGACTGTTGTTATTCTGTTGTGGTTCTCTAGGAGGGACTGTCATTCTACAATCTTTAGCCATGTGTCCAAAATTGTTACATTTGTAACATTCCACTTCAGTGCTCAAATATTTAAACCTGTTGTAACATCTTCTCTGTGTTTCACTGGACCTTCTTGGATAACCCCTTTGTGTATGAATTTCAAAAAAAATTGGTTCATGTTGTTATCTCTGCAATTCACAGCTTTATGTCCAAAATTATTACATGCATAACATAAAAAATATATATAGTTTGATACTTGGGAGTTGAAGATATTTTGAAAGGAGATACTCTTATGAATTCTTCTTCTTCCCAAGGCCTATCTGTTGGTTGTTGATTCTAAAATCTGAATCTTCTCAGTGGAGGAGTGTCCTTGTAATCTTCCTATCCCCATTGATTGTTTCTACAAATATTTTTGGATATGTTTCTTGCTTTGTTGTTTTGGAGCTTGATCCTTTTTCTCTCTAATTGTATCCAAGTCTAGACTTGTCATGAGGAGACTTTTTACTGTTGCTAATGTCATCCTAAACTTTTGAGTTGTTCTGCATATTTTTCTTTTGAATATCCTTTCTTAATGTGACAATCTATGCTTCCAAATTTCCAATGATTTTGTCTTTTTATTCTAGTTGTTCTTTGAGTGCTTCTTCAATTCTTTTATCTTCTTCTATTTGAACCTTTAAATTTGTGATCATTTGATCTAGTTCTTGAGTGTCTTCTTTCTTGTCTAGTTCTTCTTGTAGTTTCTTGTTTTTCTTCTTTTCTCTTATGATAACTTCTATGACACACATTAATTCCTCTCGGTATTCAACTTCTGCCTCTTCAATTTCTTCTTCATATTCTTCATATTCTTCTTCGGCTTCTTCATATTCTTCTTCAGAGTCTTCTTTATCAAAGTCTTCTACTTCCATGAATAGAACTCTTTCTATCTCACTGTCACTAACTTGATCTTCATCTGATGATGAGATGTTTTCTTTGGTGCATAATCTTTTCTTGAAAAAATTCTCCGTGGTTCTTTTGCCGTTATATGTTTTTTTTTCTTTTTGCGTAACCTTCATCATTTCTCTTTTTCTTATAAGGAAATTTGTTATCAAAATGACCAATACCATCACAATTAAAACAAATTAAAGGAATCTTACCTCTATACCTATCATCGATTCCCTTGTTCAGTCTTTTGACAAAGTTGGCCACTTCTTCATCATCTTCTGAGATGTCATTATTTCTACTATGTTCTTATTTTTTCCTTCCCTTTTGATTTGACGTTTTGGATGATTTGAAGGCTACTTCTTTTGTATATGGATTTTCCTGTTCAGTTCTCATTTCATATGCTATGAATATTCCATGTAATTCATCCATCTTATTGAGTTTAGATCTGATCTTTCTTCTAATGATGATATCTTAGGGTCAAATCTCAGGGGAAGAGATCTTAGTACTTTTTGAACAATTACAGATTATTTGATTTCTTCTTCCAATTCTATGATTGAATTTACTGTTTCATCAACTCGTAAAAACTAAGCTGCAATATTCTCATCTTCCTTCATCTTAAGTTGTTCGAACTGACCTCTGTAAGTTTGAAGCTTTACTACTTTGACCTTTGAATCTCCTTCATAAATATTTTGAAGTTTGTCTCAAATCTCTTTAGCATATTTACAATATGAAACTTTGGCGAATACCACTTCACTAAGACCATTCAGAAGTGCATTTTTGGATTTGGAATTATTCTGACCAAGTTTCACTACTTTGTCATTTGTTGGAGGAACTATTGGTGTTGTGTATCCATCTACAATTGATTTCCAAATTTCAAATCCCTGTGCCTGTATATATATTTTCATCCTTATGCTCCAAAATGCATACTTCTGTCCATTGAACTGTGGTATTCCATTTTTATACAAGTTGTTTCTCTCCATGATCTACCTTTCAGTGGTTAAATTGATTTCTATAGGAACCTACTCTGATACCAATTGTTGGATTACGGAGAGGGGGGTGAATAAGTAATAGAGTAATTTAATCATTTTTAACCATATAATCCAAGTGTTATATCAATGTAGAATTATCATACAATAACTGGAGAGTAAATAAGCAATGAAAAAATGAACAATCATACACATACACAGTACACCAATGTTTTATGTGGAAACCCAGAGTGGGAGAAAACCACAGAATGCTTTTTCTTATATGTCTTGAAGAATTACATTCATTGTAAGAACCAACTTTTTTTTTTTTCCAGCTACAACTGGAAGGAGGCTCCAACCCCCTTGTTTCTCAGGCTACAACCTAAGGGAATCTCCAACTCCCATATTCTATGGATACAACAAGAAGGAGGCTACAACGCCCTATGTTCTCCGACTACAACCACCTATCTGTGCCCCGTCCAACCGCCTTGAAGTATAAGTAGAATGATGGAACCATTGTCACACTATCACTATGAAATATACCGCTGTAAACTTGTACCAATAAACCTGAACCATGCATCAACCATGCATCAACCTGTACCTCAACCTATAATCAGCCTATACCATAAACAAGTGCATCAACCATGCACCAACCTGTAATCAACTTGTACCATAAATAAGTGCATCCAACCATGTACCAAGTATGTACCAATCATGTGTCAACTACTCATCAACTATGACTCATCAATATGTACCAACATCATCAACTACACACCTTATGTATGTGCCAACTCAGCAACTACTTGTTTCAACCATGTACCCAACATGTACCTTAACCAAAATCCCTCATCAATTTCATCATCGAAATATGATTTGTAACTTTGTAGTAGACCTGGTGTATATGATAACATACCTACAAACCTTCCTTAACTTTCACAACAAGAGACTAGTGTTTTCATCAAACGTTTCTTTAGTCTCACATGACTAGTTTGGGATTATTCAACAACCCTAACTTGAAATAATCATAACTATGTACCTGTAATGAATAAAGATCTTAAAATAGTACACAATGTTCTTCAGTTTGTTTTATGCAATTCCTCCAGGTGTCACTACTTCGAACCTCTTAGAAAAGGAGTTATAGCAAAAATGGAATACCTTGCTCAATTCTGTCTTATTCTAGACAGCAACCTTGTAGAGTGTTCCCTACACAAAATATTTGTTGAATCGATCTTAGAAAGCATCATCAAAAAAATTTATCATCCCTTGAATTTCGACCTTCTTTTCTTCACCTTCCCTCAGAAATTCAACTTATATATCCTTTGGTTACCTTAGTCACCTATAGATATTCAATATTTTCAAGTGTGATGTAAAATGAGAGAGCCTTGCCTCTTATTTATACTCTCCAAGTATCTTCCTTAGAAGCAACTTCTAGGTCACTTTGCCCACTTTCCTTATTTTAGGGTTAACCCACTTCTAATTTCTCCATTAAATTTATTATTTAAATAATTTCTTTTGTATTCACTTTGAATTATAGTACACT
>JZKD02S1062092.1:0-10007 GCA_000966675.3 Picea glauca | reverse complement strand
TTTGTATTCACTTTGAATTATAGTACACTCATCACTTCACTTTATTATTTACCTTCTAAAATCTCTTAAACCACTTTGACTACTTTGACCTTTTGGGGCTTCTAGATGACATACGGGGATCCTCCAACTTCGTAAGGCCATAACTCTCAAACCGTGAGGATTTATGTGACATTCCACATACCACTATAAATGGCATGACATGTATTATCCATATAGAATATTATTGTATTAAAATATATCAAAACTCATACCATTATCCATCAAACAAACTTGGGTCAATTACCCAAACCTAGTTTCTCCAACTTCTCATGGCCATAACTCTCTAACCGTGAGGAGTTATGTGACATTCCACATACCACCAGAAATGGAATGACATGTATTATTCATATAGAATATTATTACCTTCAAATATATTAAAACTCATACCATTATACATTAAACAACCTTGGGTCCATTACCCAAACCTTTGTGCTACCGGAATTCGCTACCGTACTTTCTTCAAGGTTTGACATCAATGAAAATCAACCTTAATCAACAGGGTGGTGATGTCGAATAGTCTCTAGAAAATAATCATAATCCCTCATAAGTATTCATGATATTAAAATATTTGTCCCATTACTTGTTGTTATCTACACTAACCTACTACAACTAAAATACGTATCTAAAAATCTTACCAGGGGATTGATAACAACAAAATGTGTCACCACTCCTTGATTGAAAGTTGGTCTTGTAGATTAAAATTCAATGGTACAACCTATTTTAGTTATTCCTTAAATGTTAAGCCTGAGTGGAACCTCCAAATTAAATTTACAAAAATTGGTTGAGGCCTTTAATGATCAGCGAGGACGCAGTCCATGGAAGATCGAAATTTGTATTCTAAAGATATTCCCTGAATAGGTAAGTTTACTATAGTCAAAAACATTTTCATCTAAGGAAGAGTGGAACTGGGTGATTCTCTTCATTGCGACCTACATTAGAGGATATACCCTTCCATTTAAGAGGTGTGATACATCTTCACAAGAATTATCCCTTTCTTAGACCCTAATCTGGGAAAAGTTTAAAATCTAAGCATATATAGAGGATCAGGATTTTCGTGAGTTTGTAAGAGTGAAACGATATTGGGAAATATGAGTTATGGATGGAGAAACAACAAGAAAAACTTGGAGATGAATTTCCAATAACAAAAATAAATTCCTTCTGCAAACGAGGTGTGGAAATTGTGATTCTCGCACTTTCAGTTCGATACCCTATCAATTATTTTGAAGAAAGCTAGCATGCATACTTTAACAAAAACATCCAACTATGAAATTTGAAGCCAACCATGAAAATATGAAGTAATGAAGCTCCACCAGTATCGGTTCTAGATCAAGATTGTGACCAATAAATTTTAATTCAGAATATTATCAAGATTAAGTATTAGCTTGAAAATAAAACAGTAATTCACAAAAGTTGTATACATTAAAATGTATTAAATTTACATAATAAAATAAGCGTAACAAAATGTCATACATCAAATGTATTAAATATGTATAAAATAAAATAAGTGTATAAAAAAATTCCATCCAATGCATTTAATTCTACGTATAATCTATATACAAATATTAGGAAGAATATATCAATGACTAAGACGTCTTGACAGACATACTTGGTATACAAGTTTAATATACTACCAATTTAAAACAAGTGTACACTTAAATACCGTGATCAAATGAGTGTTGATATCTAAGGATGATCCCCAACCCGAAATATTGTGCAACTTCCTTTCCTTCTCTTGCTAATCCAAAGACTTCACTAGTACCTCCTAGCCAACGCTAGGGGTACTCTTCTTCCCCCTTAGCCTCCCGAGCGCAAAGGGATCACATACAGAATTTCATATCCAAATAGCTCAATATTTCCCTCTCAAGGAGAGGCTTCCACCTCTTGCACAAGCTGGCAGCCCGACTCACAGAAGTAAACTAGTCTCTTGAAATTTTGACAACATTTTAGTCATCTAATAATAGAGTCCTTTGCTCCTACCTCTCCATTCTTTTTATAATAAATTTCACCTTGACACTTGTCATTTCATGCATAATTAGGTAATATTTAATAATTAATTAAGAGATTATTCACCCCCAACACATGTCACATTTTCCCCAAGTTACACACGTTTATTCCTTTTTAATTTAAATAATTATGCATTTTCCCTCACACTCCTCAATTAGTTCCTAGATTTTCTCCTAGTTGTCACTTAGTTCTCCGATTTCTCTTTTATTGTGTCCCCTAACTAATTTACTATTGGGTTTGATTAGGAATCTTCTCTTAGTTAGGATTTAGAGTCTACATTGACTTAGGATTCTAACTCTATGTTGACAACCCATTCTCTCATGAAATAGTTTGTTTTTATTATAAATGTTTTTATTAATTTCATGCACACATTGTGCACATGTCTTAATTTTTATTCTATTCTCCCTTTACTAGTTTTTCTTAGTCTAAAATTCCCTTAAATCAATTCTATAACTTGTTTAGGCATAAACATTTAGACTTATATTTTTATTATGTTCCCTTTCATAATTAATATAAAATTATATAAATTCATATTCTCTTTTCTATCAATTCTAAATAATTGTTTTATTCTCTAAGGTCTTCTAGATTTTTATTAACATGATAATTTATTCATGCAACTTGCCCTTCAAGACGCACCTCCATGCTCCAAGGGTGTCACTCACCATTAAATTAGTTTAGAAGTCGTCTGATGCTTGGATTCAATAATCCACTTGTCGACCTTGTGTGAGACTAAGGGATTACTGAGGAATAAGGAATCTACCTTATTTCGCACCCTTCAGAATCCTCGTGAGTGATTGTCTCAGTATTCCCTCATGGCATCATGAACCTTCTTAGGAGAAAGGTATTCGTTAAATTTCAGTTCAGGCCATAGCAAGAGTGCTAGTAGGTTGTGACAGGGACGATGCCACACCTCTCACTCATCTATCTAATGTCTGTGTATGACCCCTTTACTCCATATGTGAGTTGGATTAGCAAGCATCACCATTCCTTTATCCATTGACAAAGATAATATTAATAACTCATATAAATGAAATCCATAACTGAATCATCATCATAACACATGTGTAAATGAAACAAGTACTCATAATCAAAGTCAATAGTCCACTCCCTGACTCAATCTGGAGTCCAAGAAAGTTTGTCGATTCCATCAACATCCTCATTATGTCACGTTTCCTGCACACTCATGAAACCTCATCATAATACATGTCAATTCTATACATAAATAATAATAACATATCAAATTTCAATACTCAGTCGTAGAATAAAATCATAAACCAAAAAAGATAATCATAATGTACCATCTTTATCCGGATCACTTGCACGTAAGTGTCCTCAAATAATAATTGGTGTTACAAAAATATGGTCAGTGAAATATGGATGTTACAATAAGGGTATTAACCCTTACATACACAGTCACCACAATTGTAAGAGGCTATGCCTATCCATTGGTTAGACAACATTACACTTGAGAAAATTATCTCAACTCATCCATTCTGGGGTCCCATGCAACTTTATAACAGGGTTCAACCATTTTCAATCATTCACATTTAGGTATTACCCTATGTGATTATCAACACATTCCCACTTATGTAGGAATAACCATCACTCCACCTGGTCAACAATTTAATCCTTCTATTGCAATCATAACATCAAGGTTTCTATTGTAAAAATTTAAAACAACAGAAACGTTTCAATCTGCAGTCCTTCTCCTCAAGGATTTAATGTAGATAATAAGTAAATTTTTAATGTAGAGAAAATTCTTTTAAACTAGATCATCTTCTACCTTATTAGACCAGTCCTTTGACTGATCTCTAGCCCATCCAAGCCTAGTGTTGTATCCTAATCTGATACCACTATGTAACACACCCAACCCCCTAAGTACCCTTTTTAGGGATGGGGTATTAAAAGTTCTTTTTTCCTCAATCATGTTGAAACCTCTTCTTGAGGGTACCTTTGTCCTCTTCTCATCAAAATCTTTCCAACGACTGTCATCATGCTTAAAACCGAGGTCTGGATCAAAATTTATGGCCCTCCAAAGTTCTCATGCCTCATTGGTCGGAAGCCACCTCATTTCCACGTGGATTCCTATTATAAGTGTCAATTGACGTGGCACAATCGTGGCTCTGATGTGTCATTGGCCACACAGTTCATCAAACCCTAGTTCCAATCCCACAAAACCTCTAGTCATCATCATTGGGATTTTATTTCCATGGGTTGCAAAGACCCAACCAAATTTTTTTACGACAATCCATTAGTTGGGCTTATTCTATATCTAACGATCCTTGCACTACTCATCCAACAACTCAAAGTGAGTCACTAGTAGATATTAAAAATTTTGCAATGAACTATTTGCTACGAAAATATCCTTTCGTTGCAAAATAGAAGATAAATGTTAAATTTATTTTTTTTAATATCCAACCCGCATTCATCTCTCTAGAGACGAAAGCATCCATAGTGACGATAGTAGACTATCATCGCTCTAGAGATGAAATCATCCTTTTGTCTCCAAAGTGACGATAGTAGACTATCATCGCTCTGGAGATGAAAGGATGTTTTCGTCGCAAGAGAGATTATCAAATGATGACCGTTGCACTATTCAAACAGTGACCCAGGTACTTGACAAAGTCAACAATGACTTGGTCAATGGTCGTCGAAATTGCGACAAAAAAAATATGAATATTTTGCAATTTAGAATTGTTGCGACAATATTTCTATAACAACGACGGTTTAGAAAGAGTGTAAGGTGTTATTGTCTTAGAAAAACATATTTATTTTTATATGTCAATTGCATTAGAAAAATATTATAGATATTCTATTACACCACTCAATTTTATAAGATAATCATCATTGTATTTTTGTGGGATAGAAAGTCGGAAAATATTAGAGGTGGGAAAAAAAGTATAGGTGGTGAAAAGGGTGACGGTAGATGTTATTTCCCTTGCAAAAAATGTCTCAGTACACGTTCCGTAATAATTTTAATAGCAACAACTAAAAAACATTGTAGTAAATATGGGCACATTGATGGGGGATAAAATGAATATTGTCATGTGGTAATTAGCTATATATTCATTATATGTTTTTATATTGATTGATTGATTATATATATATATATATAGAGAGAGAGAGAGAGAGAGAGAGAGAGAGAGAGAGAGAGAGAGTTTTCATATTTATTATATACACTAATTTTGCATGATTGTTTATAATTATAAAGTTAGATTTCCAATGCACCAAGTAGTAGTATAAATGATGTTGTACAAGTTGATGAACATTAAGTGAATGAGGATCCCATGGAAGAAAATGATGAGACAAATCAAGTTAATGATCCCATGGAAGAAGATGACGTGACAAATCAAATGATCCAAGATTTTTTCACTCAGTCGGATGAGGATGGGGAACATGATGGTATTTATGATGGACCTCTATTAGAAAAGGAAAATAAACGACTTTATCAAGGCTCAAGAGAAAATCTTCTCTATGCTACATTGTTGTTGGTAAACTTAAAGGTTATGAATCATTTGTCGAACACTTGTATGACACATATCCTAAGGTATATAATATGTTTCATCTCATATACATAAATGTTGACTTTTTTTTATTTCCTTTTAGTGTTAATTAATGTGTAAAATAAGAATGCAATAATTACGATTAATATTCTTTACATTAACTAGTTATTTGTTATGTTGTAGATTGGTAGGTGAATATTTGTTACCATTGTCAAATATTTTACCTCGCACATATCGATATTTGCATGCCATTATGAAACACATTGGAATGGAGTATCAAACTATAGATGCATGTCATAATGATCATATTATATATTATGGACAACATGTGTCGAAAACATAATGTCCACAATGTCATAACAGTATATATCGAACTGATCAAATAACAAAAAGGGTTCCTCGAAAGGTTCTTTGTCATATTCTCATAATTCCATGTTTTCAGCGATTGTTCAGGTGTGAAAGCATATCACAATTTATGGATTACTATGCATGGAAAAAAAGTGGAGATGTGGTTCTTCGAATGCTTGCAGATGGTTATGCATTTAGGGAAATTGAGGGAAAATGGGAAGATTTCAAAGATGAACCTCATAATGTTAGGCTTTCATTGGTAGTTGATGGTGTTAATCCATTCAGAGATGTTAGGTCTATTTACTCAATGTGTCCTATTTTTGTTATCAACATTAACATTCCTCCTTGGATTCAATAAAGAGGGAGCACATAATGCTGACAATGATTGTTCCAGGTATTTGTTTACATTAATTTTTTGAATGTAACATTTTCATTTGTTTCATTTTCTGCATAATATCTTTTATTTATTTATTTACTTATATATACATATCATGGTAGTAATTATGTGTAATTTCAAACAATTAGGTAAGTACCAAGTTAAAGAAATGAATGTATATATTAAGCCTCTTAGCAACAAGCTACTAAAGTTATGGGATGACATCACTATGTATGACATCTGTAAACCAATCGGGGAGAAGAAATTTCAATTCCGTGGAATACTTGTATGGAAAATTCATGATGCCCCGGGACTAACACATTTTTGTGGTATGTTGCATTTTGTTTCACTTTAATACTATATAATTTTTTAAAGATATCATGCATGTTTTTTAAATAATCCCATCGTGACATTAATCCATCCGTTGTAGGTCTTCAAACAAAGGGTAAATTTGCACGTCCAATTTGTGGTCCTAATATGAAGTATCATCATTCAAAAACTTTAGGAAAGGTGGTGTTTGATGAGTATAGGCACCTCCTCCCTAAGAACCATAGGTATCGTACTACTAAAAAACATATTTTCAATGGGAAAGAAGAGACTAGATTAAAACCACGAAAAATGACACCTCACCTATTGAGGTTGGAATATAATAGAAATTGTCAAGGTACACAATTTCTTTATGTATCGTATATGTAATGTTTTGAATTTTTATTTTAATTATTGAATTTATTTTACCGTATTTGATAATTATTTTTGTGATTTATTTTATGTTTCATGAAGGTATTAATAATGGGCTTCCACGAGGAATGAAATGTTATCCCACTCAATTCATGAGGTTTCCCTACTATGAGGAGCTAAAAATAGCGCATTTTTTTTATACAATGCATATCGGAAAGAATGTGATAGGAATGTTATGGCGACTCATAGATGGTAGGAGGGATAAAGAAAAAATTGTCAAAATGTGTACTGACATTCAGGAATCCAATCATGCAATGTGAAGTTTGATCCAATCAAACATCGATGGAGACCGAAATAACCTCCCATGGTTATTAACAGAGAAACAAATCAATGATGTAAAAGAGGCCATTCAAAGAATTAAATTTCCCACAGATTTTGCTTCAAACATAAATAATATCTTAACAAAGAAAGGTGAATTTGGTGGGGTAAAAACACGTGATTGGCATACCTTCATTAAGGTAATAATTTTGGTATACATATTTATATATTGTCCATATACATATTTCAAGATTTTTTTTTAACGTCAAACACGTTATATATGATCTTGGCAAACACATGCGGTAAGTAGTTGTGATTTATATGCAAAACAAAAAGTAAATTTTTTGTTGTACTTAATGACATGTGTTTTACTTGTAATGTAATATATATTATGTTATGTTGAAACATGTTATTTTCTTGTGTCATGATCTATAGATGGTTGTCATTGAAAGAAATCCATGAAGATGATATAAAGTATTGGAAGAGAGAAATTCCTCGACTAATGTGTGAAATGAAAAAGCATCTACCTCCAACATTTTTCAATGCACAAGAACACTACCTCATACACCAAGTTGAGGAGATTGAAATGTGTGGACCTGCACACACAAGGTCAATGTGGATGGTGGAGAGGCACTTGAAATCATTGAAGGATTTGGTAAGACAAAGAGCACGTCCTGAGGGTTCTATGGTGGAGGGACATATGGTATATCAATCCATGGTGTATATTAGTCAGTATCTTCCTAAATTAGTTGCACCATCTATGCATGCAGTGGATCACATTTGATATGTGAACTCCATCAAAAACTTTGAAGAGGAGCACCTGCTAGGGAAAGGTAGAATGAAAAAAGTGAGAGGTAATTAAATTTCTCAGATTTATAATACATATAACTTTTCATTTTTTTGTGTATATGATCATAATAATTAATTAATATCTATTATTTCATCAATTATTAATATTTACCATGGTTATAACTAATATTTAATATTGGTGAATTTTGATTTTTTGATTCAGTTGCTCAATATTGGGATGCACTGCATTTATACATTGCAAACAATCTTGACTGAATGAATGTATGGATTGAAAGATGTAAACAACATTATGGCGTTAGGTTATCATGGAAACAACTATCTGAATTGTTTAGAAAATCTTTTCGTAATGGATATGTCAATGTGACACAGAGGGAAATTGATTTAGCATATGGTTTGAAACATTGACAGGTAAGCAAATTCACCCATTTTATTTAGTTATTTTATATTATATCAATGTGATTGTAGGTGTGTCTTTTTAAGATACTTTCCAAGTTATACAAAAATGTTTATTAATTGGCAATGCATCTTTTACATGTCTGGCATACTGCAGTTGAAACACCACAAGGCTATGTGGTGCACTGGCCATAAATTTCACATCAAACAGTTGGTTGAAACCAAGAAAACTTATAATAGTGGTAAAACTGAAATATTCCAGGTCACTAATGTTTCCTCTAGGAGTGACGGACATCCCATAGAATCTGAAAATAGATACATGGATATTTGAATGATATACTTGAGTGTGACTTTCTTTCCTTCAAATTATTTATGTTTGATGTCAAATGGTATAAGTTACAAATGCATGAACACAATGAGGAAAGAATGGTTATTCAACATGCCAACGGATTTCCAATGATTAAAAAAATGGTGTTTGAAAGAGAACATGATCGCTATGTATTTCTAAGACAATGTAAACAAGTATTTTACTCAAAGGTTCCAGGTGAGAGGGATTGGCAATTTGTTGTTAGATATGATCCAAGAGGAAGTCCAGTTAAGTGTATTGTAGAGGTAGACGATGATATTAAGGAAGAATATGATGCACCAGATCAGACAGAGTCAGAATATCATGGGTTGAAAGATGAAGAAGACGAAGAATATCATCCAAGCGTAGGATACATTACAGTTCTTGATGACAATGTCGATGAAGATATGCTCGAAAATGACATTGATGACAATGATGATATCGTCAATCCTTTCAAAATTGTTTCTGAAACGGATGATGATACAGAGGTCAAGCTCGATGAAGAAGAATATATAGAAGAACGATGATACTATTGGATTACTGAGAGGAGGGGTGAATCAGTAATAGAATAATTATAATATTTTTTCTTCAAATGTTATATCAATGTATAATTATTATCCAATAATGAGCAGTAAGAAATAAACAATCACACTCATACACAATACACCATTGTTTTACGTGGAAACCCAAATCGGGAGAAAACCACAGAATGTTTTTTCTTATATGTCTTGAAGATACATTCATTGGAAGCACCAACTTCCTTTGTTTTCCAGCTGCAACTGGAAGGAGGCTCCAACCCCCTAGTTTCTCAGGCTACAACCTGAGGGAAGCTCCAACGCCCCAATTCTCTGGCTACAACCCCCAATGTTCTCCGGCTACAACCGGAAGGTGGCTACAACCACCTATCCTTGCCTCGTCCCACCACCCTGAAGTAGAAGTAGAATGATGGAACCACTGTCACACTATCACTATGAGATATATCGCTGTAAACCTGTACCAATAAATCTGAACCATGCATCAACCATGCATCAACATGTACCTCAACCTGTAATAAACCTGTACCATAAATAAGTGCATCAACCATGTACCAACCTATAATCAACTTGTACCATAAACAAGTGCATCCAAACATGTACCAAGTATGTACCAATCATGTGTCAACTACTCATCAACTATGACTCATCAATATGTA
>JZKD02S1062081.1:0-13249 GCA_000966675.3 Picea glauca | reverse complement strand
ATTATCGAGAACCCCTTTCAATTTCATGAAAATGCTTTTCATTAATCGATCACAGGTATGGATCGATTTCATTTAACTTAGTTCCATAACTCTACAAATTTTGCAAAAACCAAGTTCTGCATAGGTGCTTCCTTCAAACCATTTTCATATGAACGACAATGCAAAACCACGGGCTTATCAATTTAAGCGATGTATTATATTTTAACTTTATTTCTATTATTCCATATGACCACAAGCGGTGACCAGGCTCTAGGCCAAGCGAGTGCTTGATCACTTATCAAAATCAGTGGTCACGTTTTAATCTCTTTATGAGATGGACGACTGTCGGTACTTCAGGACTTCATCCTTCATGACTTCAAGCCTCTTTACAAATCTCCCAAATAAAAGACGCGTGTCCATAATTTTCAACGGTTGAGAATGCTCCTGAAGTGTTCTTCAGATCGAACAACTCATGTTCACTTGGGGACTTCAGCCTTTGGGACTTCAGGACTTAAGGCATTTTCTTATGGTGAAACTCCTGAAGTAAAAACTCTCACAGTGACGCAACTTGCTGACGTCACTTGTTTACGTGGAACGTGCCGAGTGGCTGCCACGTATCACTCAGATTTGTGATTTACACGTACCTAAAATTCTGATTTCATCTTGAAACTTGTCATTATCTGATTGTGCCACATGTCCTTCCTGACGTCATTGTTGATGACATGGGATCTCAATGTGTGTGTTACATGTCTTAACATCGTGACTTCAAAACTTCGGCCTTCAGGTGAATTTACATGTTCTCAACTCCATTTCGTTGAAGTGAGATTCCCTGAAATGTAAACCTTGATTAACTTGACTTTATCCAATGGTCATTCTATAACCCGAAAAGGCTTGACACGATCCAACGACTGTCGAGAATTCTACTATTCAGGATTTTGGGCCTTTGGCCTTTCTTATCCTATCCTTCTACTTTCCTCGATCTGACGGTCAAGATATATTCCGAAGTGTTTCCTTAGATCAGACGAATTACGTCTATTTTGGGACATTTGTGGCTTACTATGTCCTTCCACTAAACATGATATGAAGGTATTGATATCTCCCGAAGTATTCTTCATATCGGTCGGTTCACATTTTCTTCATTACTTCAGCCTTCAAGTGATATTACTTGTTCTCAACCCTTTTTCTCCCGAAGTGGTCTGCACCGAAGTTGACCACTACTACCTTGGTGTGCTCTAAATAGACCGGACGATCCTTATTTACTTCAGGACTTTGTATCAGATGGTATTTGTCTTTACTATCCTATCCTTCCACTTAACTTGATCCAACGCTCGACATGGATTGCAGAACCATAACTTGTCAGTGGTTTAATTTGTCGCCCAAACTCCGCAATTGAAGTTGTGTGATTGTTGGTGAGTCAACCATAGTCGTTGATCTTTGAATTGATGAGATCTGATGATCTAGAATAATTGCAAGATTGGAAATAACATATAGTTTAATTCTCCCTTTACGCTCCACAATCAATCCCTGTCATTGATCTGGTGCTTTCATATCCAACGGTTCTGATTTGATCTTAACGTTGACTAGTCCTCCAACGATCCTTCTCTTGTAATCTGACGGTCTAGACTAATTCTGGGATTGGGAATAACACGTTGTTTAATTTTCCTTTTTATCTCTGTAATCCATCCCTGCCATTGATCTGATGCTTTCCCTTCTGAGTTTCATGTGTGTCATCTCTTCTAAGATTCTGATCTTCAGTCGCTAACCCTCTTGAGATTTTTAATTTCTGCATATTGTCATATTGTTTGACATAAATAACAACACATTAATGACACTATGTCCAACAATATCCCCCTTTGTCATTGATGGCAACACAATAACTACATACACAGTATCCCCCTGTGATGATGCTTCTCCCTTCTAAAGTTACTCCCCCCCTTTGACATCAATGGAAAATGGTTGCTTCCCCTATGGTAAAGGTCTTTCTGTTTGTATGCTTCTGACTAGAATCTGAACTTGAGTAACTCCTCCTGCAATCATACTTTTCTTTTCATAACTGAATGAATCCTCCCAACTTTGATTTCTATCTCCCCCTAAATTGGTGCCAATCGATGCATTATTTTCTTGAGAGATTAGATTGGAAAAGGGATCACTCCCAATTTTTTCCTGAGATATTGAAATACATCTATGCTTAAAGGTTTAGTGAAAATATCTGCCACTTGTTCTTGTGTTGGGACATATTCCAATTTAATGTTCTTATTTTCAACCTGATTTCTTAGATAGTGGTATTTTATGGGAATGTGTTTTGATTTGGAGTGATGGACAATGTTCTTGGAGAGACTTATAGTGCTTGTATTATCATAGTAGATAGTAGTAGGTTCTCCAAACACTATTTTGATGTATTGTAAGGTTTGTTTAATCCATTCCACTTGTGTACAACATTGTGTTGTTGCGATATACTTAGCTTCAATGATAGACAAAGAATTGAGGACTATTTTTTTCTTATCCAAGCTACCAATGATTCTCCCAAGAAGAATGCTCCTCCACTTGTACTTTTTTTTCATCTACACAACCCACCCAATCTGCATCTGAATAGCATTTTAAAGTGAATGAATCCTTTCTAGGGCACCACAAACCAAGATCTATGGTTCCTTTCAAATACCTAAATATTATTTTCACAACTTGAACATGGCTCTCTTTTGGTGCTCCTTGGAATCTAGCCACCATCCCAATAGATTGCTTGACATAAGGTCTGGAAGTTGTTACATAGAGTAAAATCCCAATCATTGATCTGTAGTGTTTTGGATCTACAACTTTCGACTCATCTTCTTTGCTTAGTTTGCATCCAACTGTCATAGGTGTACCAACAGGTTTGCAATCCTCTAACTAGAATTTATTAAGCATATCTTTAACATACTTGAACTGATGGATAAAGAATCCTCTTTTGGACTATATTATTTGTAATCTAAGAAAGAAATTAAGTTCACCAAGAAAGGACATTTAAAATTCTTGGTGAATTCTCCTAGAAAAGTCCTTACTCATTTTTTCATCATTACCACCAAATATGATATCATCAACATATACTTCCACAATAATCATGTTGTTACCAACAATTTTACAATAAATGTTGTTGTCTGTTGATCTTCTTTTGATGCCTTGTACTTGTAAATAAGAATCTATCCTTACATACCATGCTATGGGTGCTTGTTTTAGCCCATAGAGTGCTTTATTTAGTTTACAGACATAGTCTCCTTTGTTATGTAATTGAATTCCTTCTGGTTGCTCAATATAGACTTCCTATTCCAGGTTTCCATTGAGAAATGCTGACTTGACATCCATCTGGTATACTTTAAAATTTATGTAGTTGGCAAGGCTAAGAACATCCTAATTGCCTCTAATATGGCCACATGTGCAAATGTTTCTTCAAATTCTACCCCTTCCACCTGAGCATACCCTTTACACACCAATCTATCTTTGTTCCTGATTACTTGCCCATTCTCATCCATTTTTTTTTTATACACCCATTTAGTTCCAATGACATTTTTATTTTTTGGTCTTGGAACTAGCTCCCAAGTTTGATTTTTTTCAATCTGGTCCAATTCTTCATTCATAGCATTGACCCAATTTTCATATTTACATTCCTCTTTGATTGAAATGGGCTCAATANATTATCGAGAACCCCTTTCAATTTCATGAAAATGCTTTTCATTAATCGATCACAGGTATGGATCGATTTCATTTAACTTAGTTCCATAACTCTACAAATTTTGCAAAAACCAAGTTCTGCATAGGTGCTTCCTTCAAACCATTTTCATATGAACGACAATGCAAAACCACGGGCTTATCAATTTAAGCGATGTATTATATTTTAACTTTATTTCTATTATTCCATATGACCACAAGCGGTGACCAGGCTCTAGGCCAAGCGAGTGCTTGATCACTTATCAAAATCAGTGGTCACGTTTTAATCTCTTTATGAGATGGACGACTGTCGGTACTTCAGGACTTCATCCTTCATGACTTCAAGCCTCTTTACAAATCTCCCAAATAAAAGACGCGTGTCCATAATTTTCAACGGTTGAGAATGCTCCTGAAGTGTTCTTCAGATCGAACAACTCATGTTCACTTGGGGACTTCAGCCTTTGGGACTTCAGGACTTAAGGCATTTTCTTATGGTGAAACTCCTGAAGTAAAAACTCTCACAGTGACGCAACTTGCTGACGTCACTTGTTTACGTGGAACGTGCCGAGTGGCTGCCACGTATCACTCAGATTTGTGATTTACACGTACCTAAAATTCTGATTTCATCTTGAAACTTGTCATTATCTGATTGTGCCACATGTCCTTCCTGACGTCATTGTTGATGACATGGGATCTCAATGTGTGTGTTACATGTCTTAACATCGTGACTTCAAAACTTCGGCCTTCAGGTGAATTTACATGTTCTCAACTCCATTTCGTTGAAGTGAGATTCCCTGAAATGTAAACCTTGATTAACTTGACTTTATCCAATGGTCATTCTATAACCCGAAAAGGCTTGACACGATCCAACGACTGTCGAGAATTCTACTATTCAGGATTTTGGGCCTTTGGCCTTTCTTATCCTATCCTTCTACTTTCCTCGATCTGACGGTCAAGATATATTCCGAAGTGTTTCCTTAGATCAGACGAATTACGTCTATTTTGGGACATTTGTGGCTTACTATGTCCTTCCACTAAACATGATATGAAGGTATTGATATCTCCCGAAGTATTCTTCATATCGGTCGGTTCACATTTTCTTCATTACTTCAGCCTTCAAGTGATATTACTTGTTCTCAACCCTTTTTCTCCCGAAGTGGTCTGCACCGAAGTTGACCACTACTACCTTGGTGTGCTCTAAATAGACCGGACGATCCTTATTTACTTCAGGACTTTGTATCAGATGGTATTTGTCTTTACTATCCTATCCTTCCACTTAACTTGATCCAACGCTCGACATGGATTGCAGAACCATAACTTGTCAGTGGTTTAATTTTTCGCCCAAACTCCGCAATTGAAGTTGTGTGATTGTTGGTGAGTCAACCATAGTCGTTGATCTTTGAATCGATGAGATCTAACGATATAGAATAATTGCAAGATTGGAAATAACATATAGTTTAATTCTCCCTTTACGCTCCGCAATCAATCCCTGTCATTGATCTGGTGCTTGCATATCCAACGGTTCTGATTTGATCTTAACGTTGACTGGTCCTCCAACGATCCTTCTCTTGTAATCTGACGGTCTAGACTAATTCTGGGATTGGGAATAACAAGTTGTTTAATTTTCCTTTTTCTCTCTGTAATCCATCCCTGCCATTGATCTGATGCTTTCCCTTCTGAGTTTCATGTGTGTCATCTCTTCTAAGCTTCTGATCTTCAGTCGCTAACCCTCTTGAGATTTTTAATTTCTGCATATTGTCATATTGTTTGACATAAATAACAACACATTAATGACACTATGTCCAACAATATCCCCCTTTGTCATTGATGGCAACACAATAACTACATACACAGTATCCCCCTGTGATGATGCTTCTCCCTTCTAAAGTTACTCCCCCCCTTTGACATCAATGGAAAATGGTTGCTTCCCCTATGGTAAAGGTCTTTCTGTTTGTATGCTTCTGACTAGAATCTGAACTTGAGTAACTCCTCCTGCAATCATACTTTTCTTTTCATAACTGAATGAATCCTCCCAACTTTGATTTCTATCTCCCCCTAAATTGGTGCCAATCGATGCATTATTTTCTTGAGAGATTAGATTGGAAAAGGGATCACTCCCAATTTTTTCCTGAGATATTGAAATACATCTATGCTTAAAGGTTTAGTGAAAATATCTGCCACTTGTTCTTGTGTTGGGACATATTCCAATTTAATGTTCTTATTTTCAACCTGATTTCTTAGATAGTGGTATTTTATGGGAATGTGTTTTGATTTGGAGTGATGGACAATGTTCTTGGAGAGACTTATAGTGCTTGTATTATCATAGTAGATAGTAGTAGGTTCTCCAAACACTATTTTGATGTATTGTAAGGTTTGTTTAATCCATTCCACTTGTGTACAACATTGTGTTGTTGCGATATACTTAGCTTCAATGATAGACAAAGAATTGAGGACTATTTTTTTCTTATCCAAGCTACCAATGATTCTCCCAAGAAGAATGCTCCTCCACTTGTACTTTTTTTTCATCTACACAACCCACCCAATCTGCATCTGAATAGCATTTTAAAGTGAATGAATCCTTTCTAGGGCACCACAAACCAAGATCTATGGTTCCTTTCAAATACCTAAATATTATTTTCACAACTTGAACATGGCTCTCTTTTGGTGCTCCTTGGAATCTAGCCACCATCCCAATAGATTGCTTGACATAAGGTCTGGAAGTTGTTACATAGAGTAAAATCCCAATCATTGATCTGTAGTGTTTTGGATCTACAACTTTCGACTCATCTTCTTTGCTTAGTTTGCATCCAACTGTCATAGGTGTACCAACAGGTTTGCAATCCTCTAACTAGAATTTATTAAGCATATCTTTAACATACTTGAACTGATGGATAAAGAATCCTCTTTTGGACTATATTATTTGTAATCTAAGAAAGAAATTAAGTTCACCAAGAAAGGACATTTAAAATTCTTGGTGAATTCTCCTAGAAAAGTCCTTACTCATTTTTTCATCATTACCACCAAATATGATATCATCAACATATACTTCCACAATAATCATGTTGTTACCAACAATTTTACAATAAATGTTGTTGTCTGTTGATCTTCTTTTGATGCCTTGTACTTGTAAATAAGAATCTATCCTTACATACCATGCTATGGGTGCTTGTTTTAGCCCATAGAGTGCTTTATTTAGTTTACAGACATAGTCTCCTTTGTTATGTAATTGAATTCCTTCTGGTTGCTCAATATAGACTTCCTATTCCAGGTTTCCATTGAGAAATGCTGACTTGACATCCATCTGGTATACTTTAAAATTTATGTAGTTGGCAAGGCTAAGAACATCCTAATTGCCTCTAATATGGCCACATGTGCAAATGTTTCTTCAAATTCTACCCCTTCCACCTGAGCATACCCTTTACACACCAATCTATCTTTGTTCCTGATTACTTGCCCATTCTCATCCATTTTTTTTTTATACACCCATTTAGTTCCAATGACATTTTTATTTTTTGGTCTTGGAACTAGCTCCCAAGTTTGATTTTTTTCAATCTGGTCCAATTCTTCATTCATAGCATTGACCCAATTTTCATATTTACATTCCTCTTTGATTGAAATGGGCTCAATANTTTTTTAGATCAACACCAGCTGATCAGGGTGCACCCACACCCTTGTTCACCAGCACTAACTAGTAGGAGGATTCGACCCCCTATTTAGTCAGCTACAACTAAAAAGTAAGAACCTACTCCCCGGTAGGCTCTAACCTGCCCTTGCACCACCCAACCACCCTTAATTTCTGAATCTGGAAAACTTAAGTCATTGACAAGCCCATTAGAACCAACAATTCTTCTTCTTAGACTCTGCTTTTGTTTTGATCTTCTTATATGAACTACAGAGACACTTTCTTCTTACCACTCTTTCTCGTTTATATATTCTTCCAACTGGTGTGAGCTATGAAAAATTATGTCCCTTTGTTTGGACCATCGCACCCCTTTATTAACAATAATATCATTTGTCTTTCTTTATCTGAATATTATCGAGAATCCATTTCAATTTCATGAAAATGATTTTCATTAATCAATCATAGGTATGGATTGATTTCATTTAACTTAGTTCTATAACTCTGCAAATTTTGCAGAAACCAAGTTCTGCATAGGTGCTTCCTTCAAACCATTTTCATATGACCGACAACGCAAAACCATGGGATTATCAATTTAAGCAATGTATTATATTTTACCTTTATTTATCTTATTCCATATGACCACAGGCAGTGACCGGGCGTTAGGCCAAGTGAGTGCTTGATCACTTATCAAAATCAACAGTCACGTTTTAATCTCCTGATGAGATGGATGAATGTCGGTACTTCGGGACTTTGTCCTTCGTGACTTCAAGCCTCTTTACAAATCTCCCGAATAAAAGACGTGTGTCCATAATATCCAATGATTGAGAATGCTCCCGAAGTGTTCTTCAAATCGAACGACTCATGTCCACTTCAGGACTTCAGCCTTCGGGACTTAGGGCATTTTCTTATGTTGAAACTCTCGAAGTAAAAACTCCCAAAGTGATGTAACTTGCTAACGTCACTTTTTGACATGGCACGAGATGAGTGGGTGCCACGTATCACTCAAAATCATGATTTACACGTACCTGAAATGTCGATTTCATCTTGACACTTGTCATTATCTGACTATGCCACATGTCCTTGCTGACATCACTATTGATGACATGGGATCTCAATGTGTGTGCTATGTGTCTTAACCTCCTGACTTCGGAACTTCGGCCTTCGAGTGAATTTACATGTTTTCAACTCCATTTTGTTGAAGTGAGATTCCCCGAAGTGTAAACCTCGAGTAAATTGACTTTATCCAATGGTCATTCTTTAACCCGAAAAGGATTGACACAATCCAACAGATGTCGAGAATTCGAATATTCAGGATTTCAGGCGTTTGGCCTTGCTTATCCTATCCTTCTACTTTCCTCGATCCGACGGTTAGGATATATTCCAAAGTGTTTCCTCAGATCAGACGACTTACGTCTATTTTGAGACATTTGTGGCTTACTCTGTCCTTCCACTAAACATGATCTGATGGTCTTGATATCTCCCTAAGTGTTATTCATATCGGATGGTTCACATTTGCTTAGGTACTTTGGCATTTGAGTGATATTACTTGTTCTCAACCCTTTTTCTCCTGAAGTGGTCAGCGCCGAAGTTGACCACTACTACCTTGGCACACTATAAATAGATCGGACAATCCTCATTTACTTCAGGACTTCGCATCAGATGGTCTTCGTCTTTACTATCCTATCCTTCCACTCAACTTGATCCAACAGTCGATGTGGATTTCAGAACTATAACTTGCGAGTGGTTTAATTCGTCACCCAAACTCCGCAATTGAAGTTGTGCGATTGTTGGTGAGTCAACCACAGTCGTTGATATTTGAATCGATGAGATCTAACAATCTAGAATAATTGTGGGATTAGAAATAATGTATAGTTTAATTCTACCTTCGTGCTCTATAATCAATCCTTGTCGTTAATCTGGCGCTTGCGTATCCAATGATTCTAATTTGATCTGATTGTTGACTAGTCCTCCAACGATCCTTCTCTTGTAATCTGACGGTCTAGACTAATTGCAGGATTGGGAATAACACATTGTTTAATTCTCCTTTTTCTCTCCGCAATCCATTCCTGCCATTTATCTAGCGTTTTCCCTTCGAAGTTTCATGTGCGACATCTCTTCTGAGCTTCTGATCTTCAGTCCCTAACCCTCGTCAGATTTTTAATCTCTGTGTATTGTCATACTGTTTGAAATCAATGAAAACACATTAATGACACTATGTACAACAGGATCTGCGTTGGTTTATTTAATATTTTAGATGTCATCATGTACATACATAGTTATTTATTTTTTATTTAATATTTTTTTGTTTTCATGTAACATAACATAACATTATGTGACAACATCTACCCCAAACTGAGTTGTAGAGCACCTTTCTACTCTCGATGAAAAAATAATGAATGTTTGACTTCATTCATGTGCCATAAAGGATGCATCAAAAAATGATTACTTCCTATCAAGATGCTTGTGCCTTTATTCCAAGTGGCATTCTTCTCCTTTAATCACTTGATATTCTCTACACTTTTGACCACTTTCTTGGCCCAACATTCTGCAAAGAGAACCAGACCAATGAGGGCAGACTCATGGCCATATCATATACCATGCGAGCTCGAGATCACCAAGAAGACGTTCATGGAATTTGCATCTCAGGGACAGTGGCATTGCCATATGTTCAAGAGATAAGACTCTGCATTTTTGGGGTGTTGATCAAACTAGTACATCTAGAGGTAGATCTGAAAACCCTTTCTTTACAATAGGAAAATAAGATATATTCAAATTCATGAAACTAACACTTGAATATTGGGTGTAGAGACTGAGATACACAATGGTGTCCCTTTTAAAGCCTTTAGAAAAAAGCAAAATGATCAAAATGATCAATAAATAATTCCTGTAAATAAATTTTGATTTTTTTTGGTCAATAATGACCACCTCGACCAATATTGAGATGGTCTCCAGAACAAAAAATTAGGAGGCATGTTCACGATGCTCATCTTTCTCCCATGTTTTGAATCTCCATGCCTTCATTCTCCTAAAATTTTTAGACAATTTTATTGTTTAGAGGAGATCATTGTTTTCTCAAGTGAGAATGAGGAATCTATACGTGGAGGCAGTGCAACCATTGTATTTGAACAAGAACATGCCATGGTTTCAATACCCATGTGTGTGGAAAATATACATCTTTATCCTCTTCATCTCATGTATCTTCATTCTATGTCTCTTGGGTTGTCGGCCACCGAAACAACCTGGATGATCATGCATCTTGATCATTTTATGATAACATAGAAATTTGAAGCCCTTGATCAAGAGTTCTTATCCAAGATTGATAAAAAGGATTCATGGCTCTTTTGGTGGACACTTTATCTCATAGTCATTGTGTGGGATGTTGTATATTTAGACTTGTACGATTTGATTGCTTGTGAATCATGACCACTATCTAATCACATGGACTCTTGGGATCCTTTTACTACAAATTCCCTCACTTTCAACCAAAAATGCCATATATTCATGGATGCATATTTATTCTAATCGATTTGCTACTTGATCAATAATGCAGATTTTAAATCACTTTTGGGAAATTATTGTTTCATATGGATATATCATTCCAAATCTATAGTAGTATAGAGCATGTATAAATTGTTTGATTTGTTATGTTTGAAATCAACCACACCACTCTTTTAAAAAAAATAAAAAAATAACTATGCAATGAGACATGACACAAGAACCAATGGAAAAGCCTTAAGTCACTCTCAACAATATTCCATAGATGTAACCACCTTTAGATATAAATCTTAGCAAATGAGTACAACATCTCGTTAAGAAATAGGAATGAAAAATCATAAAGAGGTGATCTTAGACTTTGCGATTGTTGAAGGACTCACATGCTAACACATTCCTCCTTGAGATTTGTGTAAATTCCAAGTGTCAATCACCTAAAAAGAGGGTGCTCTCCAAGAAGGCACTTTAACCAAAAATATAATATAAAATATTCCCTAGAAGAGATGCACCCTTGGAATACATGCATGAAAGATTCTTTGGKCCACTTAGCACTAGTACATATGACCAAATTTGTGATGGTTTTCATTGATATTGCCACACATATTCATCGCAATTTCCAYGAAAGCCGAGTTTTTTTTTTCGTCGGAATAATTTTGTCACTCTATCGACGATTTAGGTGTGCGTGGAAACATCGACGAAATTATCTCTCCACRTGTCACCAGAGTCAAGTTCGGTTAACCCTTTGCATCGTCACAATTCCGACGAAATATCGTCGCAAGTACAACGAACAACTGTGGCAATTACGACGAAATATCGTCGCAATTGCGACGAAAATTTTTGACAAGTCAAAAACTTACAACGCAGATGTTGTATGTGCGACGAAAAACCGTGGAAAATTGCGATGAATACCTGTGGCAATAGCGACGACATTGATTCATAAAGACCAAAGTTACGACGAAGATGTTGTATGTGCAACGAAAAACTGTGGCAACTTGCGAGGAAAGTTCGTCGCTATTGCCACGGTGGTCAAAATGCAATTTTTTTTTCCAACGAACTATCGTCGATTTTGTGACGATGGCATTAAGTTTTTAAATTTTTTTTACACGAGATATGGTATTACCATATTATATTGTAATATGGTATACCATATTACAATATAATATGGCATTACCATATTACAATGTAATATGGTAATGTCGTATTACAATGTAATATGGNGAATTGTTACTTAAAACAAGAAAGAAAAACATAAATGCTCATATTTCACTGATAATATGACATGTGTTGTACCTTGATTGATGAGCTCGTGGTTGTCGTCCTTGTTTTTTTAACAAGTTCTCCTTTGCATCCTCTATTAGCGCCTTCCACTCTTTCTCGAAAACCATGGTAGGGTGCTCGTGCTTTAGGTCTATTTGCAATTTATCCCTATACTGGGCCTTGGTGTATTTTAAATTCTCGTCAGCTAACTTTGTAACCACTTTCTTGTTGAAAGTGTTGCCGAAACAAGTTCACCATGTGATCTATTAAATCATCTTTCTTTTCGCTATCTTGGCCATTCCACCGTGAACGAATGGTGGGGACAAACAACTCCAATGCTTTGTCATGTAAGTTTCTATAGAAAACATTGTTTCCTACAGTAACGTGTTATCCATTAATCAATTAATAATCTCAAGTTGTAATCCATTTCAATTTCATTAAAAAAATGAATCAATTAATGGGACAATTACCTGCAATCTTCTGAATCTTTATTGGAACACATGCGTCATCCACCAGAAAGGTGACATCTAGTGATTCAGTGCTTTTAATTCGTTCTGCTCCATGCAGAATAGTATCATGTGCACCTACACTATCTTCCTCTCCGGAGTCATCATGTGGAGTGCTTTGGCTCATCATGCTCCAGCATGTCATGCCAGTCAAAATCACCCTGCTCATCAATGGATTCGAGGGGAACCTCAGGAGGCTCAAAAAGCCTCACTTGCACTTTGCTATGTCGACCTTTTTTTTGCGTTGGACCCTCACTGCTACCTATAGCAGTTGTAGGATCTACAATTTCCCCACACACGGGGTTTAAAAACTCCTACAAATAGAAAACTTTTCTTTATCAGATCGTATACAAAATATAAAACTAAAAAATGGATATGAAATTGTCATAGCTAAGAAAAATATGTAAAGATGCCACTTACCCCATAATTAGTTATTGTAGTTTGTAGCTCTACAATTCTTGCTCTGTCCTCCTCTGTCAGGGGTCTTTTGCTAATCAAACCTAGATATTCCATGTTAGCCTTCTTCAAGGCCTTCGTTACAGTTGTCATTGGGTTTGTCGAATAATATATTTCGTCCTCATCAATATCCTCTGTGGGAGATTGGACCAATGTTTACACAATAAATCAATCAACAAAATTTATGAAATTCACCTCTAACATTAAAAAAATGAAATATTGTAGTAATATCAGAAAAACAATAACAAAATTTCAGAAA
>JZKD02S1062070.1:0-13249 GCA_000966675.3 Picea glauca | reverse complement strand
GGGATATGGAGAGGGAATGGATGTAAGAGTGTTGGGCATGGTGAGGCAAGGTCTAGGTCTAGGTCATGGTATAATTCTAGGTACAGGTCTAGGTCTATGTATTGACATGCCTTACTAGGTTTAGGTCAGGGGAATTTATTTCCTTACCATGCCTTCCATTGCAATGTACCAAACTTTATACTATGTGAGAGTGTGAGAGGGAGAGAGAGGAAGAAAAAGAAGGGGGGTAGAGAGTGAGTGTGTTAGAGTGTGGGAGGGAGAGAGAGGAATAAATAGAGGGGGAATATAAAGTGTGTGTGAGAGAGTGTGGGAGGGAGAGAGAGGAATAAAAACAGGGGAGGTACAGAGTGAGTGTGTTAGAGTGTGGAAGGGAGAGAGAAAAAGGCATAGAAGGGAAATATAGAGTGTGTGTGAGAGTGTTAGAGGGACAAGGAGGGACAAAGAGAGATAAATGGGGGGAATGGAAAGGGAGTTATTCTGATATTCATAGGAATGCCAAGGAAAGGTCTAGGTCTAGGTATTTCCATTCCTTGTGATGTATAATTATTTCTATGTCTAGGTCTCACCATGTATAGGAGTGTGAGAGGGAGAGAGAAAGGAAGAGAGAGAGATAGGTAGAGAGGGAGAGTGAGAGGTATAGACAAAGAGGTGGGGTATATGTAGGAGAGTGAAAGAGAGAGAGTGGGAGGGATGAGGGAATGAAAAAGAAAAAATAACTTATAATAGCATGTGCATGCTATTAGGAATGTGTGCACATTCCTAGAGCATGTGCACGCTCTTAAGAACATGTGCATGTTCTTTTGAATTCAATTTTTTTTGGGCAAGATTGACAATGTGTATGCTGACTTGGTTGCCTCATATTTAGGTTCAGGATTAAAATTAACACTTTGAAATACTCCCATCACTGAGAAATATTTGATAAAATTTTGAAAGTAAGCATTAGAAAAGGTTTAGAATAAATTGTGAAAGGCCAAAAGATGAGGTATGGGTTTACGAAATATTTGACAAGACAATAAGTATTCTCCTTAGTTATTACCTCTAGTGAAATGAACACTATATTACAAATGATCTAGATGGTAGAGGCGATGCTATATTACAAATGATCTGGTTGGTAAAGGTGAAATCTTTAGATGATAATGTTAATGGTGAGGTCTTTACATGGTAAAGGAAATCACTCTGCATAGTAATGGTAAACGTGAAGTGTTTTCATAGTAAAGGAGAATGTTGAATATGGTAATGGATAAAGGAATTATGATTTGATGAAATCAAATTTGAACTACAATAATATGGTAATAGTAAAGGTGAAGTCTTTTTATGGTAAAGGAGAATGTTGAATATGGTAATGGATAAAGAAGTTAGGATTTGATGAAATCAAATTTAAACAATCATAATAGACTGAACACATGCTTCAAAAGAAGTGTTCATAATCTTTCATGAACATACAATTGGAGAAAGTTTTTGTAGGAAAGATCCTAACAATTTAAATATTTATTATGTATAAAACTGGTAGAAAAGATTATGCACTCGATAGGTTGTCAATTATCCATTGCATATAATTGTAAAAAACATGTTAAAATTGTAATGTTTTCAAAATTTCCAAGTGAAGAGTGTAGTTGTGTTTTATAATACAATAAATACTAGATTTTTTTTTACGGATCTATACTTATCTTAAAGTGTATAAACATTGGAAAATATTACAAATTCTTAAATCTCAAACATAAAGTGTCTAACAATATTTTTGTATTTAGATATTTAGATTTCTAAGGATTTCATGTAGTTTTTGTCAAATTTTGGTGAGTTTTATCGTAAAATAATTTTAGTCTACATAATTAGGAGAACATTTTAGAAAAACATGGAAATTAATGTTTTTTTTTTTTTTTAAACATGGAAAATTAATCTATGAGTTATATTTAATCTATAATATTTTCCCATGAATATACAATAGGCATCCTAAGAGTTTCAAGTTTTATTATATGGAAAACTAGTAGGGTAATGCAAACTTATTGTAACTTCACTCTCTTCATCATTCTTAAATTCCTGTCATATTTCATAATGGAACCACCAAATTACTTTGTTTATTTTAGTTACCATCAAAATAATATTTTGAGCTTCATTTTACTGTCAAATTTGTAATGTTCCTTGATGTTTATATGACATTGTGATGTTTATCTTACTAGAGTTATGTCGAATTGCAATGATCCTCAAAAATTATGTCGCNAGAGAGAGGAATAAATAGAGGGGGAATAGAAAGTGTGTGTGAGAGAGTGTGGGAGGGAGAGAGTGGAATAAAAACAGGGGAGGTACAGAGTGAGTGTGTTAGAGTGTGGAAGGGAGAGAGAAAAAGGCATATAAGGGAAATATAGAGTGTGTGTGAGAGTGTTAGAGGGACAAGGAGGGACAAAGAGAGATAAAGGGGGGGAATGGAAAGGGAGTTAGTCTGATATTCATAGGAATGCGAAGGAAAGGTCTAGGTCTAGGTATTTCCATTCCTTGTGATGTATAATTATTTCTATGTCTAGGTCTCACCATGTATAGGAGTGTGAGAGGGAGAGAGAGAGGAAGAGAGAGATATAGGTAGAGAGGGAGAGTGAGAGGTATAGACAAAGAGGTGGGGTAGATGTAGGAAAGTGAAAGAGAGAGAGTGGGAGGGATGAGGGAATGAAAAAGAAAAAATAACTTATAATAGCATGTGCATGCTATTAGGAATGTGTGCACATTCCTAGAGCATGTGCACGCTCTTAAGAACATGTGCATGTTCTTTTGAATTCAATTTTTTTTGGGCAAGATTGACAATGTGTATGCTGACTTGGTTGCCTCATATTTAGGTTCAGGATTAAAATTAACACTTTGAAATACTCCCATCACTGAGAAATATTTGATAAAATTTTGAAAGTAAGCATTAGAAAAGGTTTAGAATAAATTGTGAAAGGCCAAAAGATGAGGTATGGGTTTACGAAATATTTGACAAGACAATAAGTATTCTCCTTAGTTATTACCTCTAGTGAAATGAACACTATATTACAAATGATCTAGATGGTAGAGGCGATGCTATATTACAAATGATCTGGTTGGTAAAGGTGAAATCTTTAGATGATAATGTTAATGGTGAGGTCTTTACATGGTAAAGGAAATCACTCTGCATAGTAATGGTAAACGTGAAGTGTTTTCATAGTAAAGGAGAATGTTGAATATGGTAATGGATAAAGGAATTATGATTTGATGAAATCAAATTTGAACTACAATAATATGGTAATAGTAAAGGTGAAGTCTTTTTATGGTAAAGGAGAATGTTGAATATGGTAATGGATAAAGAAGTTAGGATTTGATGAAATCAAATTTAAACAATCATAATAGACTGAACACATGCTTCAAAAGAAGTGTTCATAATCTTTCATGAACATACAATTGGAGAAAGTTTTTGTAGGAAAGATCCTAACAATTTAAATATTTATTATGTATAAAACTGGTAGAAAAGATTATGCACTCGATAGGTTGTCAATTATCCATTGCATATAATTGTAAAAAACATGTTAAAATTGTAATGTTTTCAAAATTTCCAAGTGAAGAGTGTAGTTGTGTTTTATAATACAATAAATACTAGATTTTTTTTTACGGATCTATACTTATCTTAAAGTGTATAAACATTGGAAAATATTACAAATTCTTAAATCTCAAACATAAAGTGTCTAACAATATTTTTGTATTTAGATATTTAGATTTCTAAGGATTTCATGTAGTTTTTGTCAAATTTTGGTGAGTTTTATCGTAAAATAATTTTAGTCTACATAATTAGGAGAACATTTTAGAAAAACATGGAAATTAATGTTTTTTTTTTTTTTTAAACATGGAAAATTAATCTATGAGTTATATTTAATCTATAATATTTTCCCATGAATATACAATAGGCATCCTAAGAGTTTCAAGTTTTATTATATGGAAAACTAGTAGGGTAATGCAAACTTATTGTAACTTCACTCTCTTCATCATTCTTAAATTCCTGTCATATTTCATAATGGAACCACCAAATTACTTTGTTTATTTTAGTTACCATCAAAATAATATTTTGAGCTTCATTTTACTGTCAAATTTGTAATGTTCCTTGATGTTTATATGACATTGTGATGTTTATCTTACTAGAGTTATGTCGAATTGCAATGATCCTCAAAAATTATGTCGCACATTGTTACGTTCATGAAAATATATGTTAGATTGATTTTTTTTAATGACTATGTATCATTGTAACATTCATCTTGATTAACTTATATCAACACTTTTATTGTCACAAAATGTGACATATTATTCAATTAAAATTGTTCATGTTACAATGTTTCATAACTTGGACGACAAGTTATTAAATCTCCATCGTGCAACATATGCTTATCATTTTCAAATTGACATTAAAATACCATTACTATGACATGAGATGATTGTAGGAACCTTTGAGGATATGACATGAGATTATTGTAGGAACCTATGAGGATATATATTGATATTCTTTTATGGGAAGTAGTTTTACAAAATACAAATATAAAATGACAAAGATGAGGACACTGCAATGAAGGCCTGAGAGAATTAAAACATATATCATCAATTATTAGGAAACAATGAGAAACATATAATTTGATGTGGAATATAGGGCCCTACATGAGTATGGGATGGGACATCTAACATGTGTTTTTTTGTACAGCTCACCCACTAGCTGTGGTGGATGAGGGAAATTTCTCATCTCTAATCTATACATATGCAACTATGTTTTTAGCTGCATCCACAACAATTTACCAGAAAAAAGTTGGCCATCTATCCAAATACAGAGATATACATTTTAAAGACNACCCGTCAAGAAATTGTTAGATATTAATGTTCCAAGGGTTTTTTGAGCATGCCCAATCCATTTTGACATTAAGAAATGCATTTTAAACAAACAAAAATAATGGAGTGGTTGATTATATACAAATTCCTTGAGGGATGCTTTGGTGTGATCTCTTTCCCTGGTGTTCTTCTTCTCCTTGGTTCTTCTTCCTCTTCCTTCACTCGGGATGAATTCGTTTGCTCTTTTTCTGAGTATGGATACGAATGGCTACATGAGGATGGATTTAGGTGAAGTTTGGGTGTCATCCTTCCCTTTTGTTTGTATTCTTCCTCTGGTTCATTGTGTTCCCTTGTTCCCTTGTTCTTCTTTCCTCTTCACTCACTATTCCTAGTTCGTATGGTCTTGGGCATAACATGGAAACAATGGCAGGAAGAGGAGAGCCATTGATGAATGGGTGTAATAATTACTGATCATTCCAGAAGGGAATGGATGCATGTGTGCATGATATTTATGGAAGTTCAGATAGAACTATCCACAATTGTGAATCATGAGAGTCTCAACATGAAGGTTATTGACTAGAAGCACTGGAGCGCTGGAAGGAGATGGAAAATCCTGATGGGGTGTGTGGCAGAGAAGGGGGTCCATTCTTTGGGTTGTGCAGGCTAGGTAGAAGAGAGATGGTGTAATTTGGATTGTTGTGAGTGCTGAAAGGATTGTGATAGCTTGGGTGTTGAAAGGCCTGTTATTTATGAGATTGATGGCAGTTCGGATATAACTGTCCACAACTGAGAATCCTTGGATATTCCAGTAGGGCTATTTCCTGTCAAGTAGAACTAGATCCTTGGATAGAAGTGGGACAGCCTGAGGGACTCCATGGCAGATAAAGGTGTTCATTTCTCTGGGTTGTGTAGGTTGAGGGTGAAACATAAATGGAAATTTGGATTTGTTGTGTGGTTGGGAAACCTGAGAGCTAGTTAGCCAATTGTTGTGTGTTTAGACTTGGCCTAGGAACTATCTTTGTGGATTCATAGCCTTGGCTCGGGGGTGACCTTCTATTGAGAGTAAAAGAACAACAATGTCTATGGTTGGGAGGAACGTCCTTGGTCTACAACTAGTAGGTGAACATTTTCTTGCAAATATAAGTGCTCTCTCTATTTTCTATGTAATATTTATTTCTGATGTGTATTTAATTATCTTTGAGATATCTATTTATAATGTTCATGTCTTATAAAAAAAAATTGTATGGCACGTCATTTAGCTCTTTTATGTTGTATCATGGATCTTGTCTTATGCATGTAATTTTCATGCCTCTAACATAGTTGAATAGTCCGTTGATTTTGAGAAAAGATAAGAGAACTGAGTCTTGGGGTTGCACCTTGCCCTGCCTGGTGGTGGCTAGATGTGTTGCAGTCATATTAAGTGTCGTAGCCTGGCTTGTGGTGTTTAGGTATGTTACAAATTGGTATCAGAGCTTGTGGTTGAACAATGGTCTGGAATGGGTCGAGTCTATTGGTCAGAGTCTCATGGTTAAGATAGATCTATGACCTCGAAGTCGAAAATCTCACGAGGAAGGGCATTGAAAATTACACGTAGAAGCTAGAACGTCATATATCCTTTGTAAGGGATCGAAGGATTGTGATCATCCCTTTCGAATTCGAGAATGATCACCATCATGGGATCAAGGTAGATCTGGATCGTTGGATTAGAGGGAAGGTGAACAAGGCTCATCCGGTGAAGGTGAAAACAAAGGTTGGGGTTGTTAAATTTGGTAGCATCGACAACCATTCTCCAATGACAGGCCATATGGGCCACCCTAAGGCAATCCAGGGAGATTTGGAGATTCAACTAGTCTTGTGAGGTACTGACAAAAGCCAGGGAGAACACACAACCTCAGTGAGTCAAACCAAAAGTCTGGACGAATGAGATGCTATGTGAGTCTAATGCAAAATTCAGGGGGAATGTACAAACTCTGTGAGCATAGACAGTCTAGTGAAAACTTCAGGGGGAACGTACAACCTCTGTGAGCCTATTCAAACCTTGTGAGCCATGAGAAAAAGTCAAGGCATCTAGAAAAAGTTAGGTTGAATATAAAATTCATATGATCTAGAAACAAATGATATTCCTAATATTTGAAATGATATAAATGTATTGATCTAGTGTGTTGGCACATGTAACATTATCCACCATGAAGAGAATTTTGAATTGCCATGTGAAGAGTCGAGTTGTAACTGAAGTCTCAAGTCTAGTTCTATTTTAGAACTAAAGTGTAATGTTGAGTTGTAACTGAAGTCTTAAGTCTAGTTCTATTTTAGAACTAAACTGTAATGTTGAGTTGTAACTGAAGTCCTAAGTCTAGTTCTATTTTAGAACTAAAGTGTAATGTTGAGTTGTAACTAAACTCTTAAGTCTAGTTCTATTTTCGAACTAAAGTATAATGTTGAGTTGCAACTGAAGTCTTAAGTCTAGTTCTGTTTTTGAACTAAAGTATACCGGTCTCAAGTCTAGCTCTATTTTCAAACTAAAGTGTAATGTTGAGTTGTAACTGAAGTCTCAAGTCTAGTTCTATTTTTGAACTAAAGTATACCAGTATCAAGTCTAGTTCTAAGTTCGAACTAAAGTATGAAGCTGAGTTATGATTAAAGCATGAAAACAAGTTACTATTTTGAGCCTCTCCTCTTCTCCTCTTCAGCCTATATAAATAGAGGTCGACCCCTCTCTTCAATACATTTTTGATATACAGGTTAAGGGTGAAGAAATAGAGGTGCATATTAGTGATAAAGAGGCATCATACCAAAGAAGAATATCAATGTTGTATACAATAGAGGGATCATATCAGAGGTGTATTTAAGCAAGGTCTCTTAGGTCATTTTCAGGTCAAAGTCATCTTGGGAAGATCTTTAAGAGAAAAAAATTCATGGTGTATATTTGTAAGTGATCTTACATTATTAATGCAATAAAGGAATATCATTTACTAGGGTTTTTATCCTTGTACAGGGTTTCCCCAGTGTATATGTGTTGTTTATGTGCATGCTTACTTATCTACATAGTTATTGCTATTCAATTATTATTTGGTATTGTTGAAGTGTATTAAGCTGGAATCAAAGTGTTGAAGAAAATAAAAGAATTAATCCACATAAGAAATCAAGCTCATAATTTAACATGGTATCAAATCTTAGGGTGTGTTAAATGTATTGAAGTGAAATAGTAGGTACACACAGATCCAAGTGAGATTGATTAAGTTTCCAGTGTGAAGTCCATGGCATCCTCCATTTCATTCAGGGCCGAGGATAGGCTCGAAGGAGTTTCCAACTTCAATCTGTGGAAGCTCCGGATAACAAATATCTTGCAGGAGCATGATATTAAGTAGTATGTGACCATGGTGGTGGAGAAACCCACTAATAATGTAGTAAGAGAGAACTTCAGGAAGAGTCAAGAAAAGTCCAAGAGAATCATCTTTGACTCAGTCAAAGACAGTATAATTCCTACAATGACTTCGTTAATGACTACCAATGACTCTATGGATACCTTGGTGAATCTGTATGAGAAACAGGCTCCAATTCAGAAGAGGACAATTAAGCACAAGTTTAAGTATTTGAAGATCGAGAAAGGTGAATCCTTGGCATCTTTCTGTTCCAGGATAGCCCAGATCAGAGATCATCTTTTGGTCATAGGTGTTATAGTGGAGGATGACGATTTAGTGTAGGCCAATTTTGACAGTCTACCCTCTTCATGGGATACCTTCTTATCCAGTGTAAGTGGGAGAGAGATTCAACCCATGTTTGAGAGGTTATGGCATGATTTCCTCGAGGAGAATATTCACAGAGCTACCGAGAGCGAGCCAACGAAAGAAGAGAACTCAAATTTAGCATCAAGATTCAAGGGAAAGAAGAAAGGCACTTTCCAGAAAGGCTCTCAAAGGAAGCCAAACACCAAAGGTACATTCAAAGGCAAAAATATCGATACATCTTAGATTAAATGCTTTACTTGTAATAAGTTGGGTCATTTTTCTAAAGATTGTTGGTTTAGAAAGAAATATCCAAGGAAAGGGAAACATCATGCCTCAACTAGTGAGGATGATGAATCCAAAAGAAATTAGAGAAGTCCTTCTAATGAGAAAGAAAATAGAAAAGATTATTACTTGGTTTCTGCCTTATCCAGTTCAGTTTTCATGGGGCCGAAAACTTGGTTACTAGACAGTGGTGCATCAAAGCACATGACAGGGTACAAGGAGATCCTCTTAGATTTCAAGACAAAATATTTTGTAGATGATGTTGAGCTTGGGGATGACAAATGTTACAAGATAGAGGGAGCATGCTCTATCTCCTTCAAATTGGAATCTGGGGCTAGAATTCATATTGATGAAGTATTATATGTTCTAGGGCTCAAGAAGAATATACTATCAGTTGCAACACTTGAGGACAAGGGATATTGGGAGATATTCAAGGACAGGAAAGCACTACTATGGGCTAACAGTAGCCACTTAAGTACAACAAAACCCATTGGAACTCATAGTGGAGGATTGCACGTCATGTAAGGACTGTTAGTTTAGGAATTGGCTCATGATGTGACTATCTCCAACGAGTTGTGGCACATAAGATTTGAACATCTTCTTTTCAAAGATCTTCTAGATATACAGAACATGGTATGTGGCATGCCCTCTATTTTTCTTAGTAAAAATGAAATTTGTAAGGGATGCATGCTAGGTAAAAATATAAAGAAATCGTTTCCTAGTAGTGACAACAGATCTAAGGGCATCTTAGATCCGGTTCATTATGATGTATGTGGTCCCATTTCATCTCCCTCACTCAGTGGTTGTTTATATTATTTCTATTATGTCATTTTTATTGATGATTACTCAAGAAAATGTTGGATATATTTCCTTAAAGTTAAAAGTGACACATTTGATAAATTCAAAGAGTATAAAGCCTTTGTTGAAAATAAGGCAGGGAACACATCAGAATCCTTAGAACAAATAATGGAGGAGATTTTGAATTTCTCCAGTTTGAGGATTTTTGCAAGTCAGTAGGAATAAAGAGATAGTTGACCTTGCCATATAACCCTAAACAAAATGGAGTTGCTAAGAGGAAAATTAGGACAATTTGTGAGGCAGCGAAAGCAATGATGTTTGACCAGGATCTGCCAAATTATTTATGGGTATAATCAACCTCCACTACCATGTATATTCATAACAGGTGTCCACATGCTACCTTGAAGGACAAGACTCCTGAAGAGGCATTCTCAGGGATCAAACTTGAAGTAGGGCATACAAGGATATTTGGGTGTCCTGTGTATATTCGTGTCCCTAAGGAAAAGAGGACAAAGAGAGAACCCTCAGGAAATAAAGGGGTTTTTGTGGGGTACAATGAGAAATCCAAGGATTACAGTATTCATGTACCAAGTCAAAGGAAAATAGAGGTAAGAAGAGATGTGACTTTCCATGAGGAAGCAACATTTAAGAAATCCAGAGATCTTCAGAAAGAATCAAAATTAGTTCAACCAACTTCACCTTCTTCTGAAAATGAAGAGTCAGATGATCATATGGAGGAACCTCATAAAGGGCCAAGTAATGATCCCCTAGAACCTGTTGAAGTGTTATAAATAACTCTTGAAGAACCTCCAGCCAAAAGGAAGCCAAGGTGGCTTAAAGAAATATTGCAGGAACAGAAAGGATAACTACTCCCAAAAGAACTTTCAGGGAAAGGAAGAGACCTCATAGGTTTGAAGGCTATGTTGCACTGATGAGAAAAATCAGTGATGTTGAATCTTCTTCATTTGAAGAAGAAGATAAATTACAAGTATGGAAGGATTCCATGCTTGAGGAATACAGGTCTATTATAAAGAACAATGTTTGGGACATTGTGCCGAGGCCAAAACACAAATCAATGGTTTCTTCCAAATGGATCTATAAGATCAAACATGCAGCCGATGGAAGTGTGGAAAATTTCAAAGCAATATTTGTAGCCAGAGGATTCACTCAGAAAGAAGGAATTGAATACGAAGATACTTTTTCCCCTGTAGCCATGTATACCTCCATTCGAACTATCATTGCATTAGCTCTTGTTCTTGGTTGGAATCTACATAAGATGTATGTAAAAACAACATTTTTGAATGGAAAGATTGAACATGAGTTATTTGTGGAACAAATAGATGGTTTTGTACTGCATAACAAAGGCACTCATGTATGCAAGCTAAGGAAGGCCTTGTATGGTCTTAAGTAGGATCCCATAGTTTGGTATGATAAGATTGATGGCTTTATTAAAATCCTGGGCTTTCAGAAAAGTGATCTTGATGTAAATCTGTACTTCAAGATAAGAGGTAACCAACCTATTATACTAATATGGTACGTTGATGATCTCATTCTAACAAGAGATGAAGGGATAATAGCCTGGTGTAAGAGGGATCTAACCTCATAATTCAAGATGAAAGACTTAGGCTTGATGCATTACTTCTTAGGATTGGAAGTATGGCAAAGACAGGGAGAGATATTTCTGGCACAAGGAAAATACACAGTGGATGTACTAAAGAGTTTTGGTATGATGGATTGAAAATCCATGTCTACTTTGATGATTGCCAACCTGAGAAAGTTGCATGATTGTGATACAGGTTCAGATTTGGTGGATCCCACCATGTATAGGCAGCTAATTGGATCATTGATGTACATGATCCACACTAGGCCAGATATATTCTATGCAGTGATTGCAATGAGTTAGTTCATGACTAAATCGAGACAGAGACACAGGGTGGCAACAAAGCACATCTTGAGATATCTCACAGGGACCATTACTTATGGTCTGAGATATACATATAGTGGTGGTTTATTTTTACATGGGTATGCAGATGTTGACTAGGAAGGAATCCCAATGGATCGGAAGAGTACTTCCATATATTGCTTCAGTTTAGGATCCGCTATGATCTCTTGGTCAAGCTGAAAGAAAGGATCCATTGCATAGAGTACATTGGAGGTTGAGTACATTGCAGTGAGTGATGCTATCAAGGAAGCAACATGGCTTAGAAAATTGGTTTCAGGGTTGCTCGGTGACAAACTCGAGATGACAGTGGTTCACTGTGATAATCAAAGTTGCATAAAATTGACAGAGAACCCGATATTTCATGACAGGTCAAAACATATTGACATGAGGTACCACTACATCTATGACTTGGTCTAGAGAAAAAATGTAAAGTTACAGTACATAGCCACAAGCGAGTAGGTAGCAGATATCCTGACCAAGCCTTTGACCTCGAGACAGTTTGTGCAGCTGAGAGGCAAGCTTGGTATGGCTAAGAATGACTCCCTCACTAAGTGGGAGTGTTAAATTTGGCAGCATCGATATTCATTCTCCAATGAGAGGCCATATGGACCACCTTGAGGCTAGCGAAGGAGATTTGGAGAATCAACCAGTCTTGTGAGGTATTGAGAAAATCCAAGGGGAACGTACAACCTATGTGTGTCAAACCAAAATTCAATATGAACGAGATGCTATGTGAGTCTAATGCAAAAGTCAAGGGAAAAGTACAACCTCTGTGAGCATAGAAAGACTAGTGAAAAAGTTAGGGGGAACATACAACCTCTGTGAGCCTAGTCAAACCTTGTGAGTCATGAGAAAAAGTCAAGGCTTCTCCCAAAAGTTAGGTTGAATATACAATTCCTATGAGCTAGAAACAAACGAAATTCCTAATATTGAAAATGATATAAATGTATTGATCTAGTGCATTGCCACGTATAACATTATCCACCATGAACAGAATTTCGAATTTCCTTGTAAAGAGTCGAGCTCTAACTGAAGTCTCAACTATAGTTCTATTTTAGAACTAAAGTGTAATGTAGAGTTGTAACTAAAGTCTTAAGTCTAGGTCTATTTTATAACTAAAGTGTAATGCTCAGTTGTAACTGAAGTCCTAAGTCTAGTTCTATTTTAGAACTAAAGTGTACTGTTGAGTTGTAACTAAAGTCTTAAGTCTAGTTCTATTTTCAAACTAAAGTGTAATGTTGAGTTGCAACTAAAGTCTTAAGTCTAGTTCTATTTTTGAACTAAAGTATGCCCGTCTCAAGTCTAGTTCTATTTTCAAACTAAAGTGTAATGTTGAATTGTAACTAAAGTCTCGAGTCTAGTTCTATTTTTGAACTAAAGTATACCAGTCTCAAGTATAGTTCTAAGTTTGAACTAAAGTATGAAGCTGAGTTATGATTAAAGCATGCAAACAAGTTACTATTTTGATCCTCTCCTCTTCTCCACTTCAACCTATATAAACATAGGTCGAACCCTCTCTTTAATACAGTTTTGATATGCAGGTTAAGGGTGAAGCAATAGAGGCTCATATCAGTGATAAAGAGGGAGCATACCAAAGAAGCATATCAGTGTTGTATATAATAGAGGTAGCATATCGGAGGTGCATTTAAGCAAGGTCTCTTAGGTCTTTGTCAGGTCAGAGTCATCTTGG
>JZKD02S1062059.1:0-13249 GCA_000966675.3 Picea glauca | reverse complement strand
GGGAAGAGGAACCATTATCCCTTTCTTCAGTGTGTGCTTTGGTTTCGCTAATAGATCAAGACTTGAAACCATTGATAACTCCCTTGTCTCACATTTGACGTTTTTGTTTATTATTCGAATTGTTATTTGCTTTTAGCTGTTAGACAGATTGTATTCTGTTGTGTTTTCTGTTTTCTGTTAACCCTTTTTTCTCCATAGCATCTTGTTCTGCCTTGCTGAGCCCAAAAGGGCATGCTAGTGCTCCCATTTTTGCTCACCCAGCGACGATTCGAGCACGAACACCTTTGATGAAGAAGCCTGATCTCTTCTAAATTCCTTTCTTGCTTCCTCAAATATCTGCTTCTCTTTCCTTGGATCAAACTCTTGTGTCTTCTCTGCAGCTTTCCTGACTCCTAATTTTTCTGTAGTCTTTCCTTGGGTCACTCTGTCTTCTCCTATAACAACGCCTCCTCTAGTGATAACAATGACTATGGGATCTACTCTGTGAGTTTCTTCTTTGATTAGTTGTATTTTTTGGTTTCCTCCTCGTTTCTCTTGAAGCTTAGACAACAATGTTGGACATTCCTCGATAACATGCTCGAATGAGTTGCAATAGCTGCAAGTGGTACAAGGGTTCTGACAGTTCCTTGCCAAGTGTACTATATGTGCAGAGTTATAACAGATTATCTATCCTCAACCTCGACCCATACCTCCTCCTCTTCCTCTTCCTCAGAATCCACCACGAGGGTTGAAGTTTCCTATCTTAGGGGAATTATACTGCGCAGGGCTTCCTTCTTGTTGAACTTCACCTTAAATTCTGTATATATCCCTTGACCTTTCATGCATGAGATCGTAAGCCCTACAATCCTTATCATCATGTCCTACCGACTTACAGAATGTGAAATACATATTTGTGGGTGTCTGAACATATTTTTGCAGATAGTAACATTCACCAGGGTGATGTTGATTTCTACATACCTCGCACTAGTGTAAGGTAACTTGCTTCAAAGGACTCAGAGCTCCAGAGGCCAAGTATTCATGAAATAAGGGACAATGGTCCGTGTCATGGCCTTCTGATTTTCATCTGATACACCATATGTATTCTCTTTTATCTTTTCCCTTTTCTTTCTTCACATCTTTGACCTGTAGTGATAAGCTAGTTAGCTGAATCAAGATTTGACTCATACCTGAGCTGGATTCTCCCATTGAGGCTAATTCTAATTTCATGGCAATCTTGAGTGCCTCACCTTGCAAATTAATATTTTTTTGCATCAAAGGAAATTTGATGTGTGGAAAGAGGGCAGTAATGAACCATTCCTTGTTCTTCTCATCTGGGATCTGAAAACGCAAATGGCCTGTCAAGGTCTTAAAACTATGATCAAACTCCCACATAGGTTCAACTATTCTCTGCTTGATTTATTTTAGTTTTGTAATGCACTGTGACTCTGATTTAGGTTTCTTGAATTCGATAGTTAGCACAGTCTTAATGGAATTCAATGGTTTAGGTGTATCTCCTTGGACAAATTTCATGTACTAGATCAGTGCACGATCTCTTAGGGTAATGCTAAACTGAGCTTGTTTGATATCTTTGTCGGTGATATTCTTAATACTCCACACAACTTCACATAGAAACCAGTGTTGATCAAGATCTTTAGATCCATCTCCTCTAAAGGCAGGTAACCTCATATCATCTGCCATAGATCTTCCTAGGTTTCTTGACTGAGTATGTGGTGGACTGCTAGTGACAATGCTCTGATTGTTTTGATGAATTAGGTTACTCTGGTTACTTAACACTGCTGAAGCAATAAGAGGAATAATAGTACTTACTTCAACATTCAGTGTAGTTCTTGAAGTTTCTGGCTCTTCTCCGGAATCTTCCTCTATCCTAGAGGATTCTTAATGATCCTCATCTATTATATATGCCTCTTCTCCACTGTAGAACCCTTCATCTTCGTAGTTCTTCTTAAACAGGTTCGTGAGATGAAATTCTCTGAACACTCTCCCACTGCGCATATGTTCAACCTCTATGTCATTGTCGTCGTATGAATTTTTGAACATTATCTCTTTTGATCTGATCGATTACTATAACTTCAAGATGTTCTTCTCATGCAATACCATCTTGATCTTCAACTTCAAAAAATGTAAAAATTTTCCTCTAGGTCCCTTAAAGAAATATCTCTCTTCTTGGCTATACGATTCCACTCTGTCAACAACAAACTCAGTGATATACCCTCTGACAGTACTATCAAACCAGTGATATATTTCTCTTGACACGTCATTTTCAACTCTCTTGACCTTCTTGATCATCTTCGACATCCAAACCATAGGAGGTCTAAGTCTGACTTTAAACTAGGTATATGCTAACCTAACTAGCCACTCATATAGCTCCCGATGAATTCCTCCAAAGAAAATATCGTGTATATCAATAAAGATATATCTTCCCAACCAATCCTCTGTAACAATACTGAGTTTCTTGTTCTTGGCTTCAACGAAGTCCTTTTCTTGATATTCTATCCATTTATGAATCTATGTATTCGATGGAAACCACCTTGACATTCCCTCAAGAAGATTCTTGTCCCAACAACAAAACCCTTTGTTGGCATAGGGCCAGACCCAAGGTTCATGTCTAACAGCGCACCAACAAGCCCTAACTACTGGCCCTTTCAGAAACACCTATGAAACAGATGCAGTCTCACTTGAAGTAGCTATAGGGGGTTGCAGGACACAGGTGTCTACAACCAGAGGAAATGCATAGTGGATTCATAGCAACAACACACAATCACCTAGTTATTCTTTATCTTCCTTAAACCTACTGCGCAATTATATTTTAGATCTAACACAATATCACAATAACAACATATCAAATGACAGAGAACACAACATCAATCACACATAACACAAGATATATATGGTTCACCCTCTCCCTAGGGCTATGTCCACATAACTATGCTTTATGATATATTAAGATGGAAGCATACAACTCTTATCTGCACTCTTAGGTAGTAGATCTTCTCTTCTTCTCTCTTTTTCTCTCCCCTCCCTGCACATCCATATTAAGGGTTTATCTTCGCACCCAACTGAAGATATTACAATACAAACTACTCTCACAATACAATAGTTCTCTCTCAATAACAAACTCTTCTCATCGCATAATATTCTTCTATATCTCTTACTCTCTAGTCTATCCCAGGTCCTCTTGACCTTTATTTATACATTACAATAGCTCACTGACAACCTTAGGTTGAAACCTAGGTGCCAAAAACTCTAGATACCAAAACCCTACGTCAACTTGCTCCATGTTTTTAGGGCTTCGCTAGCCTGTATTTCCTTCCTTCTCGTGTGGTTCTCCAAAGAATTTGTTGGAATATTCTTTCACTTGTTGAGTTTTCCACTATCCCTCTTCCTTTCATATATGTCATCCTTGATATCCTAGTCCAACAAATTGCTTTCTCTTATTCACTCTGTCTTTTCTGCTCTTTTGCTCACTTCGACCCAGTATCAGTCATTGTGTCTTCTGCATAGTTCACATTTTTCCCTTTCTCCCTTAATCTTTGCTTGCTTCCATAACCAAGGGCCAACATGAAGCATGTTTTAATGATTTGTTGTATGTGTTATAATTGTTAAATTGTTAATTTCTCGGCATTTTATTCTATTTCCCTTAGTTATACGATTCATTCTTTGCAATGCCTTATATGCTTATCTTTTTTTTCTTCTAATTCACCCCTTCATTCACCTTTTAAATCTAAAATTTCTGAAACACTCATTGACATATGCCTCTTGGAGTTTAGATTTTATATTATCTAAGCTAATAATGTTTAAGGGCTGAGAGTTTTGAAAGAGAGAGAGAGAGAGGGAGAGAGAGAGATAAACTTACCCAATTTTGCACAATATTTCTTATTGAAAGTATGGATTTAAGATTCATCCTGAGTCTTAGCCCATAGGGTGCCTCAACATTGTTCCATTGATGAATTGGAACATACCGAGGGATGACATCTTAAATGACATTGTTTCCAGGGAATGGAATTTGAAGACATCTTTCCGTAGGATATGACATTGTAAGCTATGATCCTTGATAATGAATAAGCTTTAGAAATATGGTTATTAACATTTCACCTGGAGACTCCAAAGAATTAAAATTTGGCCTCCATGAGAAGACATGCCAAAAGTAACCTTGATCTTGAGCAAGTTCCACTATACTCAGATGCAAAAAATCTCATGACCTAGATGAACATTAGAGAACAACATATATCTTCTTCTTCAGGGAATCCTAATTTAGAAACATCTCCTTCTATTTTTCAAATAAGCGTTGAATATGTAGATCTAGTTCATATTCCTATAGATGTTATTTTTACTTCAAGGTCCCCCCCAAAACCTTTCATATATCTACAAAATTCACCACTAGAATTCTATCAAGAAGTGAGTTATTCATTGCGACCCTTCTTGAGAGATCATGTAGCTCCTCTATTATTCAAAGCTAATATCCTAATATTAAAAAACCCTATGACTTTCTTAGGTGGAGGAATGATAGGGGGAAATAATCCTCCTCCACCACCTTTAAACCCTTGGGTCACTACTACTACAATATGTGGCTCATTGAATTTACCCCACCATGTCCATGATCTCATGATCTCCCTCATAATTACTTAAAGATTTTTCCCAAATATGATGGAGGAAAAACCCACTCTACTAAGGAACACATTGCTTCCTTTCAAGACTTCATAGACAACCTATTTGTGGAGCATGATGATGCATTCATGAGGATTTGTTCTCCAAAGTTTGGAGGGAGATGTCAAAAATTGTTTCAGAGAACTGCTCGTTGATTCAATTAATAGCTGGAAGGCTCTAGAATTTTCCTTTATGAGACAATGGGGTGAAAAAAGAGACAATCTATACTACTGAAATGAATTTGTCTCACTCAAGAAAAGAGCTAATGATCTCGTTTTTTATCTCAACAGAAGATTTAACAAGTTATGTAACAACATCCTTAGAGACATAAATCCTTCACAACCAACATCCAAAGTTACATACATTGGTGCATTTGATGTTGAATTTTCCATGGTATTGAGGGAGAGAATATCTCCCACTCTTCTTATAATGCATGATGATGCAATACACATTGAAGGGAACATGATTGCATCAGGTAAAATGACGCTAAAGCAGGATCAAGTAGAAAATAAATAGACTAGATAAGATGGTGGTACTTCTGATCCCAATAAAGATTCCCATGAGGATAGGATGTATGAAATTTCCAAGTTGATTAGAAACTTAACGAACAACATGTCAAGTTTTGAGATAGAAAATAACAATGCAAAAATAAAAACCTCAAAAAGGAGGTATAAGAAATTCCAATCAATCTAGAAGGCATTTTAATCCTCAACTCATGAGGAGGGAAATAAGAAATGAGGAACATCACATCCAAACCCATGTTAAGGCCAACAATGACAACATTTTTGTGGAAGAAGTTGTGGAGGAATATGTTGAATACATAGAAGAGGTACATTTTCTTCATAATGAGAACAATGCCATGCATATGAATCAAAGTGAATATGAATATTCTCTAAATACTAATAAGTATATCCTAAAGAGTCTATCAAAACAATAAGTTATGTCCTCTTTTCAATACAGGATGTTTGTTGATGCACTACAGGCTGAAACGCACAAGAAATATGATCTTAGGCCTAGGTAGAAATAAATTCTTCAATACAATAAACCTCAACCTAAGTAGCCTAGCCCAAGTCAGTTCAAGGATAAATTCAAAGAACTTACTGATATTCCCAAGGCTAATGAGGTTTTGGAACCTTCGAAAAGAGAAAAAGAGACTAAATAATTTTACAAATCGGTTCCACCTTTTAACATTGAAAAATAATTGTCTAAGATTAAAATCACTATACCATTGGTGGAATTGGCTAATAATCCTTCATATCATAAGAAAATTGAGAAGGTCATACAAGGAAAAGGATCAACAAGACATCATGATATGTTAAATGTACAATATGAGTCCCCCACCATATGGGCATGTAGTGGTATGCCACTACCATCTTCTGGTCACCAAACTAGGGTAGTGGCTCTTGGTGGTATAGCCAAGAGAAAGGGGGTCTCATCATGAGCCAACCTTCTCATTTCCATGAAGTTCTTGTGGATAAAGTTGTCACCACGCTAGGATAGTGTCCCCCAGCTATTCTCTTGAAAAAAAAGGCAATAAGACAAAGAATAAAAGGCATTGAATGGGCTAGGAAACAATGGAATCTATGACAAGGTGCAACTCTCCCTCTATAGAGGCACCCATAGGAAAGACCTACATTTCCTTGCTATCAATGTACCCCTTGGCCAAACATTCCCTACACCATTTGATACACTTACATGACCTAGATTGGTATTCGCCTGGGAGACACCCCAAACTTGAGGAGGATTAGCCCAATAGGACATCTTGAAACCCTCTCAAAACCGAGATTGTTAAATTGCATAATGTATTTGAGCATTTGTCTGGGTAAAGGGGGGTTTGATGCACATGTTTGGGTAATTTGATTATTGGATGTGATTGACATTTCTATGATATCTGTGACTTATGAGCCAATGGAGGGTGTACTTTTTGTTGTTGCAAGACTGTGCCCGATGGATAGGTACATATGGGGATATGATTAGTTCGGACCTCCATAGGGATAAAATTACACCATATGGATGTTGTGACACCAACTAGGGACAGAGAGACACTAGAGGATGGCACTAGGAAAGAAGAAGATTGTTTCCCCGAAACACTCTGGCAGGCCTAGACCCAGGGGGTCTTTCCCTTCTACCATGACATTGGCCCTTGAAGGCCCCTGACATCATCCTATTGACTCTTGATGTCATTAGTTAGGGTTTGACATGAGGATAGTTTGGTGCTAGTTGGCACGTGTGACAACAACTGAAGCCTTTTAAGGCCTAACGTTTCACTTTTGAAACCTAGAATTCCATGATGGGGCCTAATTTCACCATAAGAGGGGAATGACATCATCTGTTAAGTCAAATTAGGGTTTTAATTGTTAATTTTATGTGAAAATGGACTTTTGATGTAAACTAGTCATGTTGGCCTTTTGTGACCTAAAAGAATATTAAAGGTCATTGTCATTGTACAAATGAGAATAAAACTCTTATGTTTTTTCATGATTCATTCATCACTCAAGTAGAGGTCTGAAATTCGGCCTCCCTTAAGTGTTATTTGTTGAAACTAGTGGTGTGTACTTCTTGAAGGAGGCAATTTTTTATGCATTTTGGATATTTTCTTGTGGAGGATCTTCAACTAGGGTGATTTTCTAGATTATTCTTAGTGAAGTAAGTGGAAATTCTACATTTCTTTATTTTGAATGAATTCTATGGTTTTTTTTACTTGTTTCATGTCTAAGATTATGAAATTGCTAGCTTGAAACCCTAAGGGAATGTCATATGTTATTATATTTTTCCCTATAATATTCCATGTGTTAAAATCTCTTGAAAGGCACCTAATTTGAAGTATATACTAGATCCCTACCATTGTAGCACTATATTAACCCTACTTCCATTTCCCAATTTCATATTTTATTACATTTTTGTTCTAGGAAAGAGAAAATTGCTAGGGCCTAACCCTTGTTACTTTCTAGCAAATTTTCTCTTGGAAGTGGATTTTTGAGGCCTTGGGATACCAAAACCTCTCTTATCCCCTCCACCCTTCAACATATCATTGTAATTTCTATATTTCCATTAATATTTGTTTCTTCCATTAGTGACTCCATTTACCCTAGAAAGGCACTAGACTACCTTCTACAAGTGGTGATTGAACAAACAAACACTTATACTCTTATCCTTGAACTCTTTACTAACTTTTTCTAACCCTAAATTAGACTAAATCCTAAGATAAATTGCTTCTGTAGAAAAAAATTGCTACATCCATATAAACTCACATTAATTTGGCACATTTACCCACATAACTTGCACTAAAACCAATCAAAATTCAATTGTGATAATTGCTAGTGAATATACTAGGTATGTGCTACTTTTGTGTGTAGTTTTCTTGCACTTTTGACCATTTAAACTTGATGTTGTTTCAAAATATAGCTACAGTCATCTAACTGCATAAAAATATCTGCAAAAGTGACATTAAAAGCTAGCTAAACATTGTCAACTTTGCTTGTGACAATTTACTATCAATTTGCCTAGTCAAAGTCACTTTTTATTGTCTTTTTCAAGAAATTTCGAGGCTTGAATATCATGGTTGTTATAAGATATTAATTGTTGTTATGAAATAATGCATTGTTGCAAATTCATAATCATATAGATTATTTTATTAAGGTTTATTGTCTTATGAATTACTAACAATCATCTGGTACTTGGAAAGTGCCCCATTTGCCTCGTTGTCTTGTTCTGGGAAGGTACACAATATTATCCATTTGCTTCATCCTTAAGACATAAAAGAAACTTTTGATTAGAGTGATCTATGAGAGGGGAAGGATTTCCTTGCGACTATTTTCCTTAGCCTTCTTAAAACCCCCAGGTCATTAGGGTCATATCCCTTGGGGTAGTCTTAACATACTCCTAAATAGAAAGGGATCTCCTATTAAGGTGATAGTGATAGGTTATTCCCAGTTATGCCAATTTTGTACCCTGTTGCCTTGGGATTTTAGGAAAGTAGAAATTGAGCGATAACATTTTGGTGCCACTGTCAGGGAACACTGAGTCAATATTCCTCAAGATGACACTTTTTCGGTAAGCCTTTATCCAAAGTATTTAATTCACAAAGATTACCTGGCGACTCCACTGAGGGTGATTCCCTCTTTTATCTTTGATGATCCCTACAAGGATTATCTAGTGACTCCACTAATGAAAAATCCAACCATGGATTCTCAATGGGACCCGAGAAATTTCAAACCCTTAGATATGAGTAAACTTTTGGGTTACCCTCGAAAAATGCCCCCAAGGTATGAAAAATGGCTCTTTGGATTCACTGGTAGTGATGGGGTTAGAAATGACAATCACATGGATAATTTTTGGTATTTCTTTCAACTCCACATTATCAGTGATGATGCTGAGGATTGGGCAATGAAACATTTCTTTACCACCCTTCATGGAAATGCTAGGAAATGGTATGGCGATCTCCCTGATGCTAGAATCACATCTATGGACCATTTAGAATAAACCTTTCTCAAGAAATGGGTTATTAAATTACGAGATATACATATTCTAATAAAAATACTCAAGTATTTGAAACAAACTAAGAATGAGAGTATCCAATAATTCCATACCAGGTTCAAAAATTTTCTATGTAAAATTCCTAGAAGCCATCATCCTGAAGAAAAATACCTTTCTTATCTCTATACCAATGCACTCCTAGTCCATTTAGGGTTTCTCCTCAGTAAAAAGGGGACAAAAAAAATCCATGAATCTTATCACATGGCTATAGAAATTGAGGCAAATATCTCCTTTTTCAAGAAAGGACACCTCTTTACCCTAGATACTCTTAGTTTGTACAGATTAGTTTCCCTTGATAACTTTACTTGTAATTTCCAAGAAAGAAGGGAAAAGGACATTAATCAACAAGGGGTTGAGGAGAAAGGTCTTAATGAGGGTTTCCAATCCCATGAGGAAGAGAAATAAATTACTCATGCTTCTAACGAGGATAATGGAGACATGATTGAAGAGAGAGACCCTGAAGATATCAAACACGATGATGAATTATTGATGTGTGCTCCTCCCTTTGATGAAGCTATCCAAGATTTTATTCCTCCTGCACAAGAAGAAGAGGATGAGGTTAGTCACTTTCCTTTTCAAGTTTTTGATGATACCTTATTCTATGATTCAAAAGGGGAAAAAGAAAGGGAATCTTTGGACAAGACATATCCTCCTTATTATGAATTTGAAGATGTAGAGACATGTCATGAGGACAAAACAATGATGCATTCCCTTCCATATAATGAAGTTATCCAAATCCTCAAATATATTGCACAAGAAGAAGACAAAACAGTAATTTATTTTCCTTTCCAAGAGTTTGGTGATACTTTATTTTATGATTTGGAAAGTGAAGAACTGTTAGAGGATCCCTTGGATGTTTTAAGCCCTTCATGTTATGATAAAGGTGATGACTGTGTTGATAATATTGATGAACTCATACATGTCAGAAAGTGTAAATGGGATGGGATTGGATATTATGGGGATCCCATTTATGACATTGAGGGTCATTTCCAAAAGTTTCCTTTACAACTATCATATGAGGTTACTAATTTTGACATTTGGCAATAAGGAGATGATATGATTACAAACTTTTTTAGACACCCAAGGGTGACCTAGAGTTATATTATCCTAACAATGTTTGGTCATACCTTGAGGATTTTGATGAATATTCATTTGAGCACTTGGATTTATTCCATGAAGAATATTATCAACCACCAGTGTGCTCATATATTGATAAAGGTGAGGAGATTTCTTTCCCAGAGAAGGATCCTTGTGACAATGTCTTACAATTCCCTTTGACAATTTTATCTCTCTATGTCACTAAAGGTGTAGTTGGGAAGCATGTGCTTTGTCTTAAGTTTTCTGTGAGGAAAATATTACTTTTAGATTTCAAGGGTATATTGAATATCTCACGAAGAAATTTTTTATCTCAATATTTCATCCTTCCCCTAAGAAATTGTTAGTCATCCTCTAGGCTCTTGCTAGTCCCTTCCCATACCTCAGATTGTGAAGATGTCCAAGTTAGCAAACCTTAAGACCCTTTGAGTTAGTATATTGAACCTTGTATTTTTCACGATCCCTTTCTGAGATGGATTGAGCACTTTCTTGAGAGTGTGACTTGGCACCATTTTGTCCCTCCCTTCCATCTCCATGAGCTAGAATTTAGTATTTCCGATGATACAATACATTTTCTAACTCATTTTATTTTTGTGCTTGACTTATCATTGTTTTGGTTTATGATGAAGCACAGAGGCATGTATTATGAGATATGTCTAGAATGGTTTGACTGGTTATTTGACTACGCCTAACATTCAACCAATAGGTAAGTAGAGGTAAGTTAGGCATTTTCATTAATTGTATATACCATATTCATATCATGCTAGACAAAACTAGAGTAGTATAGTTGTAGTTTCATTTTCATTTGTATATATACACTTGATTAATTTCATTCCATTGTATATTATATGAGTGAGGGGTGATATCACCACTCCAAAGGATTAATAATTCTTTTTGTTGAGATATAGCAGATTGCAGGTCATGCCAAAGATGTTGAGGTTCTCATACACTCTACGGTGAGCACATGTCCCCGAGTTGGAGCCAAATGTTATCCCCTATTCTAGGGATAACTAAGGAGATTATGTTTCGAGGCCCACGAGTCCTAGATAGGGAGTGCTGAGAGCCATACAACTTGAGCTTGAGCCTAGAGGGCCCATATTTTCTTCAATACATCCCATCTATCAGCAAAAGCATCAATCCCACTGACCTGGTCATGAAGTAATAGTGGGTCTTGCTCCATGAGGTAATGAGTCTTGGTATCATGGTATGTGTCACTCTTATTTTCGAAGCATTTGAATATGTTGCACTAAACTCTCCTTTGTTTCATATTGTTTTCATGGAAATTATGCTCTTTAACTTGTTCATACCTGCGGGGTGACAGAGTTCCCTAGTAAGCTAGTTTCTTTAGGGAAGAGTTTCCAGTAGGTGGGTATATGAAAGGCCATCATCCATTCCTTCTGTTATCTCCCAAAATAAAACTTCTAGGTTTTCAAATCTGAAGTCATAGAATGGGTCAAAAAATTGGTCTCTAAATTTTTAGAGTAGATTAGATGGTCTATTTTTCGAATGAAAAGTTGGAAAAATCATTCCTTGGGGTCTTAGCTTTCAAATTTTTGAATTACAGTTTTCGGTGGTTAAGAGGGTCTTCAAAAGGACTCGCTAAACACTGAAAATTAACACTTTAGGTGGATAAGAGGTGTTAAGCAAAGGGTCCTTAACCACTGGAATAATTTCATGTGCAAATTTAAAATCTTCGTGCTTTCACACATGCCAAAATTCAAGCGAGCCTGTGAATCTTTGTTATCCGCCGAAAATGACGACAACTGGTAAAGTATTCTTGGTCATCATTGCAGTTTGTTATCCAAGTGCCTTAACTGACAGTCATCATAAATATTTGATATGATGCAAAATTTCATGAGGGACCTTGTCTAAATAAACTGGAGATTGCATGCGGATCATCAGGAAAACGACCATGAATTATCTAATGCCACTACTAAGCTGGAATATGAATTAATGTTCATTAATTCATGCATTGAGTCCATTAGATTGTCGTTCAGTTTGAACAGTCTCATAAATTTCTTATTGGGCGCGCTTTAAGGGTGCCAGATCCGCTCAAAGTGGCTGAAGAATGGTTGAAAGTCCTGTTCGACAGCAATTCATCATCCAGTTTTGATTGTGTCCCAAATCTCTTGTGAGCTGAAGATATCAATGTAGTTGTATGAGAATGTGAATAATGAAAGCGTTTGCCGGTATTCTTCTGATCTGGAGGGTTTCCCAGATCTCCCAACGAAAGATGATGAATCAATTTCCTTTCTTGTAGAGAAAGAGTGTGATCATATGCCTCAAGATGGCTATTTACAGAGATTTCAATCTCGAACTTTAGAGGTCTCTGTGCGCCAAAATGGTCTAAGTTAGATTCTGAAGGTACATGCTTACTATGATTTTGGCCCTCTCACCGCCTATCTGGCTATCAATTACCTTGATCGCTTCCTCTCCAACTACCAAATGCCTCAAGGGAAATCTTGGATGCTTCAGCTCCTATGAGTCTCTTGTTTGTCCTTGGCTGCAAAGATAGAAGAGACTCATGTCCGTTGCTGTTAGACTTGCAAATTGAAGATGCCAAATACGTTTTCGAAGCCAGAACAATTGAGAGAATGGAACTTCTGATCCTCACCACTCTCAAATGGAATTATGGGACATAATTTTGAGAGATGAGTATGTTGTTGTCGAATGCTACTATAATGTGGAGAAAATAATAAAATCCTTGCTAGATAAAAGGCAGGCTATGGGTTGAAAGATTGTTTTGGGATGTAAATGGGAGTCTACTAGATGATTCTATTCTTATCAATTTCCAAATAAATAAGCTGCCTCTTTTGCTATCAAGAATGATAACACTGACAGGTCTTCTGGTACATGAAGAGACACCTGATCTAGCAAAGGGGATTTTTGAAAGCTATGCAAGATATTTATGATGCAGTCACTCATGACATCTTGTCATCGAATCTAAGAGAGAATTAGGACACTTGGGGCATTC
>JZKD02S1061981.1:204584-220611 GCA_000966675.3 Picea glauca | reverse complement strand
GAGGGAGCCAAAGGAACTCCACTATCAATGTCAACAAAGACTCAACACGAAATCCTATGGTCAACTAATAATCAAAGAGCACACCAAAAATTCAAATGGCCAATATGCATGAAAACGGTCTAAAGTGGCTGAGTGGACTCCCTCACTAAAGAAGGTATGTCTCGTCCAAGTGGGACCTGAGACTCCCCGCTAAAGTTTGGAGGTAACAGAATCAATTATAGGGGCCCTCGTGGGCTTAACAACCAGTGGGTCAGATCCCCCCAGAGAGATAATCTTCCATAAAGGTTGTGTGATTTTCGACCCCTATCTGACCCAGGGTACAAGAAGAATAACCCCTACAAGTAACCTATGAGATACCTAAGTCAAGCAACTAATAAACCACTGTATAATCGATGTACAGGCGAGTAGTCGTAAGTCTGGATTACCATATGGGCAGGGTAGAAAATCCCGAAACATTGAAAGCACCGCCTCTCATAGAGGTATGGGTACTAGAAATATCCCCAAATACGAATAAATACATAGAAATATCTTTGACGCTAGGAGAGTAACTGGGGGTTATCCCTTCAACTAACTTCGTGCAACCTCGTGATTAACTCTGGTGTGAATGGAGCCTCTTGATCTTACCAATTATACATTGGACTTCTCAACTCCATGTCTCAGACACATATGTTGATTTAATTTCCTTGGAGAAGTTTACTCACAAAATCCTATTCCAAGGTACTAAATCCTAGACTAGTTTGTGCACCCTAAAAAATAAAATCGTGACCAATCAATTTTAATTTTAATCGTAAATTTTATTGGCCGTGATTACTCAAAAAGGTATGGAAGTGAAACTCATGATGTTATGACTCTGCAAGAAAACAAATATGAATATACAATGCAAATTCTAACTTTTTACTTTTCAATAAATGATGTGCGTATAAAAAACAGTGCATTTTTCAATTTCAACTCCAATTTAGAAGTAAAATGAAACATTTTTATAAATGCACTAAGCTAATGATAAATATTCAAAGACAAAAATGCCAACCAATGCAAAATGCCTATTTTTATATTTTCAATATATTAAAGAGAAAATGCATGGACTGAAAAGCAACCTGATATATAAATTCTACAGTGTATAAACGAAATAACTCAAGCAGAATACCAAGAAGCCAAGAAAACAACCCAGGGTTCAAGGAAAAATCAAAAATGAAAAACAATGAGAAAGACTCCACCCAAAAATTCAACTCCAAACAGGTTTCCTGTCAACCCAGAGAATCTTAACAGACACTACAGAGACCTAAGAAGGCTCAACAACTATCAAATCCCACCCAACAATCACAAAACCAAGAAAACATGCAAGGAAAAGTGGTATACGGGATTTTTCAGGCAAAAAGTGCATACATACGCATCTTGCAATGTGACAACACGTGTGTGTACGTGATAGTCAAGGAAAAAATCGCGTATAGGCTTTAAAACAAGGCCAGACAAGGGCAAAAGGCTAAAAACTTAGACCTAGAGTGAACAGAATCTGTCAAGCAGTGATACGACAAGAAACAAAAAGGAAAAACAACAATGCAAGGAGAAAAAGTACTTCAACCCTTAGAAAGAAGATCTCTCCCCAATATGGTCGCCAATTTTGTTACAAGGGAAAAACTCTCTATGGCCAAGGGTAAACCACAACAGATAGGTATGACTGCAAAAATCAACTCAATTCCAACATATGCTATGTAAACTAATGTGCAAGATAAGAAAGAGGCCTACCTCGATCCAACGTTCGATGATGTTCCACCGTTGAGCACTTTGACCCAAATCTTTAAACCAATAGGACGGCAAAGGATTATTTCTATTAGTAATTGATCAGCAAAAGTGACAACATTACAGACTTTTGTGTTGGCACGGTTCAAAACCAAGAAACCAAGTTCCTTCCAACTGGGCCTCCACCACTTCAATCCTCCACCAAAGGCAAGCTCATAGGAGAGAGACAATGAGGTTCTCTCATCAAAAGGGAAAGAGCTTGGGGGCTGAACACTATGTTCAGACTTGAGGGACAAAGGGATGCAGACACAATATGAAGTAATTTCTCCAGAGTAACTTTTCTCTCAAAGTTGAATGCTTTCTCCTCTTTTCCATAGCTCAGAATTATGTTTTTTTAGCCTTCAGAATGCAACCGAAGGGCCGAGTCAGAGCGTTTCCAGTATATGGAAGGCCAAGGATCAGAGATCTCTTGTCGTGACATGGAAACTCGACTACATTTTTATATTTTCTGGCACAAATCCTGATGTACGCGGGTTGTAGTGGAGAAGACCGTGTATACGCATTTTGTATAGTAGTTAGGGCGCATATATGTGGAAAAATATGTTTTTTAGCTCTGGATTCATCAAAAAAGGGATGATAAGTCTGCATAGGGAAATGCAAAAAGGCCCTCTACGCAAGATAACAATGGTGAGGCAAATCTTTCTATAACACCATGTGTCATTACTTAAGAATTGTGTACCTAATTTTAATCATGTCATTGATTGGAATGTGACTCAGGTGGAGCCAGAAGGCAGATTTCAAGTGCAACAGGTTTTCATATTGGATTGGGAAATCAAGCAGCTCTGGAATCGATTCATGGAGCTAGTAAATGTCCAATGGACCTAGTATGCTCATGAGGATGCAACCTGGGAGCACGAGGATGTTATGCGAGTAGACTATCCTCGTATTTTTAATGATGTTTGAAATTTTGTATGTACCTGTGTGTATTATGCACTCAAGACAATGCATAAATAAGGGGGAGGGGATTGTAATGTCCCCAATCCGAAACCCTTTGTAATTGTACATAGGCTGGTGAGCCCAATGGTACCAAGTGTAAATGTAATGTATATTTAGGATGGTGATCCATTGACACCTAGTTATGATGTTGTGTGCATCAGAGTAAGTGCACGAAGAATTATTATAAAGATAGGGTACGCACATTTTTGTGTGTAGCGTGCACATTGCATTGTGTTGCACGCACTTGGGTTAGTGCGAGTTAATGATCTGAAATTGCACAATATTGAGTTATATATATGACTTCTTATGTTTTGAGGCTAGAGAGCCTGTGTGATTATGAGGCTAGTGAGCTTGGACGCAGATAGGCCAGTGCATCTATCCATGTAAATTTAATCATGATAATTAATATAATATTGCATCGTTGTAAGTTGAATGACTTAGACGAAAAGAGATGGGGGGCTATCTCCACAAAAAAAGGGAAAAGGCGGGGGGGGTGAGTTGTAAGTCTTAGGGAATATTTTGTAATATTTTTGAGAAAAGTGTTAAGTCAGATAATTATTTTATCCTAAGTTCTCGAGAATAGGGAATGGGTCACCAAGTGACTCAAAGCTTCTTTTGGAGGTGACAAGTGCCAAGTGAAAGGCATGCAATATATATTGATGGCCTTAGTGTATTTTGGGGGGATGGCATTATTGTATGGATATTAAGGATTATTTGAGGGGGAATTCATGGTTCATGCTCTCGTGAGCAGAAGGGGGTCAGACTGTATGGAAAATTTTATTATTACCTTATCTGCAACGAGAATCTTCTAAGGAGTTGTGGGGGATGCATCCAAAATTCTACTGTCAAGGAGTTGGGTTGACAGACCTTAAGCAGACTCTATGGGTGAGAGTCTAGCTATTGTGGAGTGGTTGTCAGACCCGTGGGAATACTCTCCAGGCGATATTTTTGTTGATATGTGTTCCCTGATGCACTGAGCATTAGTCGCAGGGCTTAGAGACTTCATGTCTAGCCTGTTGTTGGTAACCCTAGCAATGGAAGTGGGGTATCCGAAGGAATGTTGAGTAGAGAAGGGGCACACTTCCTTGGGTGTGACAAATGTTTGGGGAATGAGGGACTTTGGGCTAGTTGCATAATTGGGAACTTAGGATTGGGAAATTTTGTTGAGTTTCAGAACATAGCTTGTCGTTAGGAAACCTTTTTTCCCCGGTGGAGTTGTTCCCGAGATCTAGGGTGACCCGTTGCTAAAATATTAAGAGAAACAATGTATATGGCTAGGAGGAATGTATGATTCAAGGCTGCAGTTGGTGACTTTCATAAAATACAAGTGTTATTTATGTTCTTGTCTTGGTTATTGCATGCATTTATGTCTATGTTTGACATGGGTTAAATTCGTGTATGTATTGCATATAAGTATTTGTTGTTATTTGGTTTAATATTGCTTGCACATGTAAGTATGGTGCTTATAGCCTCTATTTGTAGTTGTGTATGGATATGAAAAATGGGGATAGTCTTTCTTAGTAAGTTAACTTGTGATTTTGGTTATGAATCATCAAGAAAAGGATTGAGTGGTCGGGTGCGCAGGATTGTATCATGTGTGCATCAAGGGGCTAGAATTCATGTGAGTGCGTTAAGGATATAGACCCCCCGCACAGTAAAATTAGAAGTGGTGCATGATTCCTAGATGGATGTGAACATAGTTAGGTTGTTTGATCAGTATACTGAGCTATGCGAATAGTTAGTGAGTATTTTTCCGCTGCTTAAGGTTGTTTTGAAAAGAGATTGTTATTTCCACTGTTATAATTGTGTAGTGTGACTCAGTTTGGGATAAGCGTGTTATTTCATGTGATACTATGTGGACTTTTGGGTAAGAGTAGTAACTATGCAATGAGGTTTAGAGTAACATGGCTCTGTAGTAGGCTGGGGTTGTTACAATTTGGTTGAATTAGATCTACAGAAGTTGAGGTTCATGATGTGGACCAAAATGGGGTGGTTGGGGATGTTACATATTCTTCTTATTCTTATTCTTCCTCCTCCTCCTCTTCTTCCTCCTCCTCCTCCTCCTCCTCTTATTCTTCTTTCTCATCTTCTTTGTCTTCTTTCTCTTCTTCTTATTCATCTTCATCTTCCTCAACTTTGTTCCTCTTATTCTTGTTCGTCTTCATCGTCTTCATCCTCTTCATCTTCCTCCTCCTCCTCCTCCTCCTCTTCTTCTTCCTCTTCTTATTTTCCTCTTCCTCTTCTTGTTCTTCTTCATCCTCTTATTCTTTTTCTTCCTCCTCTCCTTCCTTCTTTTCTTCTTCTTCCTGTTCTTTTTCTCTTGTTCTTCCTCTTCTTCTTATCCTCTTCTTATTCTTATTATTCTTCCTCTTCTTCTTATAATTCTTTCTCCTACTCCTCTTCTTCATCTTCCTCCTCATCTTCTTCCTCTTCCTCCTACTCTACTTATTTTTCTTCCTCTTATTTTTCTTCTTCTTCATCATCTTCATCTTTGTCAGGACATGAGTGGGAAGAAAACATAACTCCATGAATTATGGTTATTGCATTATCTTATAGGTTAATAAATACATAAAATTGTGGTTGTTGGTCTTCTATAACCGAAGACATTTCCTATCACTTACGACTCTTCATATTTACAATTTCTTACATAGGTAACACAATCCCAAGTTTACGTGTTCAACATTCCCCCCCTTAATATGAAGGGGTGTGTGAGAGTCTAAGCATAATTCTGAACTTATCAATTTTTTCTCTTCCAAGCACTTTGGTGAAGATGTCCGCAATTTTCTCATTTTTGGAACAATGTCTCGAGTGAATAATATTTTCCTCTATGTGATATCGACTCATATGATACTTTGTATTGAATTTCTTTGTTCAATCATAGAATATAGGATTCTTTGCCAACTTGATTACATAAGTATTGTCAACTAGAAGAGTGTTGATGATTACAGTTGTGTGAGACATTCTCCAAGACACAAACTTGAGAGAGAGCTCCTAAGAGGGGTGTGTGGTTCCTATCTGATATAGAGTTGGAACGTAGAGATGGAATCCTCCTTACAAAGAGTTTATAATAACTCCATATGATTCTCTTGTGTAACGTAGCGAGAAAGGAGATCTGCAGAGTTGGACATGCATGTGGCTTAGCACAAGGTGAACAAGTGAAATCCCACAGTGTTGGGTGCATCGTCAAGATAAATAAATGAAGATGATGTATTATCCTCCTCTGAGAAGAGAGTTGATGAGAAACTCTAGATGAATCTCCTGTGTAATGAAGTGGGAAATAAGATTTTTTGAGTGGACATGCTTGTGGACGAGCACATGTGAACGTGATCCTAGTGGTTGAGCACTAGTGAAGAAGTGGTTCTTTTGTGTAATGCAGTGAGCCAGAGATATGGACATCCCTATGGATGTGCCCCTATTGGTTGAGCACTAGTGGGTGTATGAGATCCCTTTATATATTTTTCAAGAGTCGGACCAATGTAATAATGCATTATCAAAATCTCTCTATGATTGGACAGAAGCATGCATGGAACAATATATGTTCAGAACAAGAGCCTTCACCAAACTTTGAAAAACATAAATCCCGAAGAATCCTTCACCGGAGTGAATCCTGAGATTTAACACCTCAGTATATTTGGGTGCCTAGTGTATTTTCATGTACCCAAAGAGAAGAATTCCAAGCTAGACCCTTCAAGAAGAAAGGATATGGTTATGGGATAACAGTGAATGTTTGAAGACATTCCAGATCAACATCCTTGGTCAGAAATAGATTGAGAAAAGCAAAGATGTTGTCCTTAAAGAAGAGATAGTCTTTCAAATATCCAAAGAATCTCAGATGGAGATTGACAGTGAGACAATACCTTCTCCCCCTTCAACAGTTTAGAGGGAGATAGAAATTATTCCAGTTGATCCAATTTCTCCAGTTGATATGTTCATAGATATTGCAATAGGGAATAAAAGGCCTGCCTAAGCTCACTTTGAAGGAGGAAGAGAAACATACAAGCCTCTCAAGGCACATCCCGAGAAATCAAGAGAGACTTTTGAGATATCCTTCATTCATGAGCCGCCTCATTGATTCTGAGCCTACTTGTCTTGGAGAAACAATAGGAGAACATGTATGGCAAGATGCCATAACAAAAGAATACCAGTATATCTTAAAGAATGATGTATAAGATATTGTTCAGGGACAAGAAGGGAAGTCTGTGGTGACTTCCAAGTGGATCTATAAGATCAAGCATGCAAATGATGGAAGTGTCGAGAAATACAAAGCCAGATCTATAGCTAGAGGATTCTCACAAACAGAGGGATTTGTCTGTGATGAGACACTTGATCCAGTAAGCCTGATACAAGCCCATCTGTACTACCATCCATGAGTTGGAAACTATATCAGATGGATAAATTATTGATGAGTTTGTGTTTTCAGAAAGAGTGTTGTTGATCCAAACCTATATTATTACAGTGTTGGTAACGAGAGCCTGATTTTGATGACTTATTCAGAAAGCCTTGTTGTTGGATACAAGTAATATTTGACTTCTGACTTCGAGAAGAAGGATCTAAGTATGATGAACTACTTCTTGGGACAAGAAGTATGACAGAGGACCGATGATATTTTCCTGAGTCAAGGAAAATATACAATAGGAATATTAAATAATTTCAATATGACAGAATGTAAATCCACGGTGATGCATTTGAAGAAAAAGATTGATGATGATTCAGACGAGACTGATTCACAACTGATTGGATCATTGATGTATCTAGTTAACACCATACTTTATTCATGCTATGCAATGAATGTACTTAGTCATTCCATGAGTCAACCGAGATAGACTCACTCGACAACAACAAAACATGTATTGAGATGTATATGAGGCACAGTTGGATATGGCCTGAGTATGCCTCCAGTGTGAACTTGAGTTTGTAGGATATGTCGATACAAATTGAGAAGAGATTACAGTGGACCAGAAGAGAACATTTGGTTGTTGTTTTACTGTGAAGTTTTCCATGGTTTCCTGGTGCAGCAGGAAACAAAGCTTTGTGGCCTTGAAAACCACAGAAGCAGAGTATGTATCATTGAGTGTGTGAAGCAGTGCAACTCCATAAGCTTCTGACATATTTACTTAATAACGAGATGGATTCTATGATGATAACCAGAGTTGTGTGTAAATCTCTTTGAGAACCCAATGTTTTATGATAGATCGAAACACGTTGAGATAAAATATCATTATATCACATAAATTATGCAGAGGAAAATAGTACACATGTAGTACCTTCCTACACATGAGAAGATTGCAGACAACTTCACCAAATTATCTTGGTGAAGGATACCTCCCTAGTTAAGAGGGAGTGTTGATTACTACATCCAAGACAAAGTTCAAAGTACATCTGTGTGAGACTTGGTATGATGAAGAATGCCTCCTTAGATGAGAGGGAGTGTTGATGATTACAGTTGTGTGATACATTCTCCAGGACACAAACCTGAGAGAGAGCCCCTAAGAGGGGTGTGTGGTTCCTATCTGAGACAGAGATGGAACGTAAAGATGGCATCCTCCTTACAGAGAGTTGAGAAGAACTCTAGATGATTCTCATGTGTAACACAACGAGAAAGGAGATCTGCAGAGTTGGATGTGCCTGTGGTTGAGCACAAGGTGAACGTGTGAAATCCCAAAGTGTTGGGTGCATCGTCATGAGAGAGAAATAAATATGATCATTATTCTCCTCTAAGTATAGATTTGATGAGAAAATCCAAATGAATCTCGTGTGTAATGTAGTGGGAAAGAATATATGTCGAGTGGACGTGCATATGGACGAGCACAGGTGAACATGATCGTAGTGGTTGAGCATTAGTGAAGAAGCGGTTCTTTTGTGTAATGCAGTGAGCCAGAGATATGGGCATCCCTATGGATGTGTCCCTAGTGGTTGAGCACTAGTGGGTATATGAGATCCCTTTCTATATTATTCAAGAGTCAGACCTACATGTAACCCTAGTTGCAATGTAAAGGGTACAAGTCAACCCCAACTTAATGTGATTAATAATTAATGTAAAAGATAATTAATCATGTTAATATTAATTATATTATCAAATAAATAGGTCGGCCCTGTTATGCCAATAGACACTTATGTTGATAGGTCAAGTCTAATAGAAGTAAAGGTAAATTCCCCATTGAGGAATCATATCTTTTGTGTGAGTTTGGAAATTTCAGCAAGTACATCTACTTTGGAAAAGTGCACACCTCTCTTGGGTGCTAGTCTTCTAGGGTTTGTGAGCACCCTTTTGTGTGCTAGGTTTTCTTGGTGGTGGAGGTATTTCTCTTGAAGAATATAGCAAAGTATTGGTTGGGTTTTCTTCCCTTGTTGAGAAGGGTTTCCCAGGATACTTCTTGTGTACGTGTGCATGGTGTTTCTTCTTGTGATCTTGGTTGTTGCAACAAATTGTCTATGGTTTAAGTAAAATGATAAAATGGAATGAACTTCATTCTTAAGCCTAGCTTATTGAAAAATCAACAAAGAGTAGAATTCACTTGTTTCTCTTACAAATCTTCAAGTATTATCCTGAGCCACACAATATCCTTCGTCGCTTCTGCAACTACCACATATTCTGCCTCTGTTGTGGAATATGTTGGAACTGATTATTTGTGTGATCTCCAGGAGATATTTGTTCATCCAAGACTCATGAGATAGTCTGAAGTTGATACTCCATTTTCCTAATCTCCGTCAAAGTTTGAATCAGAATATATAATCGAGTTGAATTCATCCACCTTAGAGTACTTGAGTCCAAAATATTGAGTTCCTTTCAAGTATTTTAGAACGTTTTTTGCAACAGACCAATGTCCTTCACAAGGTTTTTGCATGAACCTAGAAAGAATCCAAAAAACAAATGAAATGTCCTGTCTGGTGGTTGTAATATAGATAATACTTCCTAGAAGTTGTCAATACTTGAATGCATCCTCAAATCCATTCCCTTCTTTTGATGTGAGTTTCAAATTTTGTTCCATTGGAGTAGAAATAGGACTGCATTCAACCATGCCAAACTTGATCAACAGTTCTCCAATGTACTTCTTCTAGGAGATTAATATGTACCTTGGATTTCGAATCACCTCAATGCCAAAATAGTAGTGAAGATGTCCCAAATCTATCATCTCGGAGAATTTCTTCAACTCTTTCTTTATGAATGAAATGTAGCTCTCAATGTTCCCTGTTATAAACACATATCTACATATACTACAAGACATACAACAATTTTTCCAACTTTCTTGACAAATAAAGTTGCATTGTCCAGATTGAAATGCTTGAAATTTAATTTCAAAAGATGTTGGGTTAAATTTTTATACCATGCTCATGGTACTTGTTTCAATCCATACAAGGATTTGATGAGTTTTCATACCTTATTTTCGTTTCCCTTCACAACAAAGCCTTATGGTTGAGACATGAACAGATTATCTTTTAAGTCCCCATTCAAGAAAACAATCTTCACATCCATTTGATGAATTTTCCATCCATTTTGTGCTGCCATGGAAAATAGAGTGTCGATGGTAGCCCATTTTGTTGTGGGGGAAAAAGTCTCTGCATAATCAACACCTTCTTTCTATGCAAATCATTTTTCCATGAGCATTTTTGTGTTCTTTTCAAGTGATCCATATGATTTGTACTTGTTTTTTAATACCCACTTGCATATGATTAGTTTGGTTCCAAATGGAGGATCTACCAACTTCCAAGTCCCATTCTTGATGAGAGCATCATATTCCTTTTACATGGCTTCTTTCCATTCATAATGAGAAGTAGATTCTTTAAAGGAAGTCAATTCATGGTTAATAGATAAATTAAACTCACAATCATATGAAACATCCATTTCATCTACATCACTTGAGTTTGAATTATCTACATTACCTTCATCTTGTCTTGAGGACATTCTAGTTCCTATCTTTCCAAACTCATCAGGATGAACACTTTCAAGTGTTTTAGTGAGTCATTTTGGTGGACCTTTTTTAGATGGTTCAGGTTGCTCAGTTGTTTGGCATGGTGTTGAGTTCTCATCAAGCCTCAGCTTTTCAATCTTCTCAATCACTTCATCCAACTGAACTTCAGGTTCAAATGAAGTGGAAGGAACTTCTTCATGTGGGGAATATCGTGCTTCGAAATGAGATTCTAGAGATTGAACCAAGATAGGGATCCCCCCTTCAAGATGTGGAATCTCATCATCAAATTCATTATATGTCTTTATACGAGTGAATATGTCCAGATGATCAAGTTGCTTCTTGATAGTTTCATCTTTATTGGTGGATTCAAGAAAGATCACATCTCTGGAAAGGATGAACTTCTTTTTTGTCTCATCGTAAAGATGATACCCCTTGGTGGTGTTTGATTACCACAAGAAGATGCACTTCAAAATCCTTTCATAAGTCTTGCTTCTATCCTCCTTAGGAATCAAGGCATAATAGGTGGAACCAAAGACCCTGAGATGTCTCACTGAGGAATGTGGCCATACCACATTTCATATGGAGTCTTGTTTTAACATTCTTGAAAAACATCATGGAACGAACCATATTTAGGAGTGTCATGTTCATTCATTTAGCCACACCATTTTGTTGGGGATTGTATGGAACTGTGGTTTTATTTTTTATCCCATGTTGACAAAGATAGCTTTCAAATTCATTAGAAGTATATTATCTTCCATTATCAATGTGAAGAGAACCAATACAAGACTGAGCTTCATTTTGAATCCATACATGAAAATTTTAAATGTTTCAAAAGCTTGTGATTTATCTTTCAGTGAGTACACCCAACACATCCTAGTGTAATCATGAATAAAAGACATGACATATTTATTTCCATTTGTAAAAGAAACAGGCATAGGGCCACACAAATCAGAATGAATCAATTCATTTTTTCTACATGCTCTGGAAGTAGAACCATGAAATGGATGTTTCCTATGCTTTCCAAGGATACAAGCATCACATTGTTTCAATTTTCTAGGAATAGTAGGCAAATCAGAAATGTCATTCTTTCTCAATATACCGAGACTGTCATAATTGATATGACCAAATATAGCATGCCACAAAAGACTAGATGGCATTATACTTGAGTCATGATGAGAGAGGTATGCAACAATGTGTGTATGGGCAAATTTCTCATTCAACTTCAATAGTTTTCCATCTTCCATTCCAGTCATAATAAGCATGTTATCAGAATCCTTTTGTATTTCAACTTTGCCACCAATCATATGAAGAGAGTGTCATTTTTGTGTGATGTGCACAAGGGATAACAAGTTTCTTTGTAGCTCATGAAGATAGACTACATTATGAAGAATAAAATATGGGAACCCAGACAACTTGAGTCTGTTGGTTCCCATTCTCCAGGGTTTGAGGTTGGACTTGTCTACAAAATACACTATGCCATCTACGTTGTCTTTGAAGTCTTTGAAAAAGTCTCTTTAGAATTTCATGTGAGAGGTTGCACTTTTGTCAAGAAGCCATGCATCTTTCCAAGGAGTATATGCAATGCTAAATAAATCTTTTGTGACTCCTATATTGTAATTAGCAACAATGTAATGGAAAGATTTAGGTGGATTACCTTTTGTTGGTTCTGAAGGTTTACCTTTTTCCTCTTTCTTATTATGTTTGTTTTCTTTGATCTTATCCCACAGAACTATGTAGTCATTTGCTTCATGTGACCCACTCTTTTTCAATGGTTAGAATGAATATTGGATCTGTCACCTTGATTGTGTCCACCCCCCTACCTTTGAAATTATTTCTTCCATGTCCATGTCCTCTTCTACTTCTTTTTCCTCTAGAAGAATCATGTTGTTTACTCTTGTCTTTCTGAGCAAGGTAAACAGTCTCGCCAGTTGAAGGAGATGATTTCTTTCCAAATTCTTTCTCATGTTCTACAACTTTGTCCACCAACTCGTCAAATGTGATGGATTTCATTTGACCACTTGCTTGCATCGATTCAAAGTAGTGAGAATATGTATGGTAGAGGGCCTTAATGAAGGTTATGAGAGGTAGGTCAATATTCACTCTAGTGGCTTCAATTTCATGCATTATGGATTTGATTTATGAAGCTAAATCCATAGGGTCACCATTCTTCAACTCTAGATTGAAGAGCTTCAACATTAGTTGTATGAGTTCTAGTTCAGAGTGTGTGCCATACAAGTCATTCAATCTCTTCAAGGCACCATAGGAATCACTAATAGAATCAATATGATGGCTCACCTCCTCACTTACTATCGCAGATATTACAACATATGCCTTCTTGCCTTTGTCTTCCCATATTTCATGTTCTTTGTTTGAGGTCGGAATGGTTGGTCTCCTACCAAGTCTTCTACTTTGTTTGTTGCTCTTTGTCTTTAATTCTGAGGCTTCTTCTTCAGTGATTTTKTTTCTCTGTGGGACTATTATTGCTTCRCAAATGTATTTTCACGGGTCATTGAATATCAGTGTGTTCTTGATCTTCYTGTACCATTATTTTTAGTTCTCCTTGCCAGTCAGCACCAYGCCAATAATGGAGATGAGAGAATGCATTGCCTTCTTCTGTCTTCACACACACATTAGAAAATGAAAATACAATGAAGCTRCACCTTGAAATTATCTTGCAAATTGTACYAAGAATGCAATGMAATTGTATCAATAATACTAAGTTGTTGCTTATGCAAATAAATTTTCTCCTCTTTGGCCCAAAAGAAATGAATCTCAACAAAGCTCAAGTAATCACAGCTTATGATATGCATTTGAATATTATTGTCTCTCAAAGAACCTTATGGGCATAGCTAAGAGCCAAAGAATGGAGATATCATCCAGCAAATGGAGATATCAGCCAACATGTACGAGTTTGTGCGAGTGGGCTCCAAGTCCCACGGTGGGCACCAATGTAACTCTGATTTTCAAAGGTTTATCTAGTCCAAGTTATTGTGAAAATATCTCCCCATCGTCATCGTATGTACATAGTTTCGATACATCAGTCGACATGTATGTTTCAAACTCTATCATATCGATATGATTGGAAAAATGCTATCACACAGGCTAGATTTTTTATCTACTAACCAAGAGAATGTAGATATCAACAGGTCGGGTAAGGATATTCTAGCGTGGGCCAGTAATGGGTAAGGATATTCTAGCATGGGCATTATTGGACAACGAATGGTGCATTATTGTACAGTGAACGGTGTGAGAAGGAAAATGGCATGTCTAAACAGGCATGGGAGAGTGTGGTTGTGCCAAATATATTTTAGGGTTAGGGTTTTGATCTAGAGTTGTGTAAGAAAACCCTAAAATAGGTTTGATATTGAGAAACCTGAGAAGATTGGTAGGAGGTGAATAGACTGAGAAGTGACCAGAGAATCGGTCAGACTGTAACGTAGAAGAATGGGCAGGAAAGAAAGAGGCATTTTTTGCATCCTAAGGGAAAGGAAATTCCAAGATAAATCATGAAGTTAGGCTAGGCTCTGATACCACTGGCAGACAGGGAGTGGGCAAAGAACATAACTCCACAGATGATGGTTATTGCACTAGCTTGTAGGTTAATAAATAAAAATTGTGATTGTTGATTTTCCATAAATGAAGACGTTTCCTATCACCTATGACTCTTCGTATTTACAATTACTTACATAGGTAATGCAATCCCAAGGATTACATGTTCAACAGTCTTCCTCTTCATCTTCCTCTTCTTCTTCCTCCTCTTCTTCTTCTTCTTCTTATTCTTCTTTCTCTTCTTCTTCTTCCTCTTATTCTTCTTTTTCTTCCTATTCATCTTCGTCATCTTCATCCTCCTCCTCCTCCTCCTCCTCCTCTTCTTCTTCTTCTTCTTCCTCTTCCTCCATCTTCTTATTCTTGTTCTTCCTCTTCTTATTTGTCATCATCTTCCTCTTCCTCCTCCTCTCCCTCCTCCTCTTCTTCTTCTTCTTATTCTTCTTCTTCCTCCTCTCCTCTTCTTCCTCTTCCTCTTCTTCTTCTTCTTCTTCTTCTTCCTCTTCTTCTTTGTAACATCCCCATTTTAAAGTTGTGTAGAATATGCAATTGTAAACATTGTATATGATTGTAATAATAATATAAATGTGACGGTGGCAATGGGTGGATACAGACACAGTAATTGGGGACTAATTTTCCACAAGAGAGGGGAATGTCTATGAAGGGGTCCAGGGGGGGGGAGGAGAGGGGGGATTATTCATGGGTATTAATTCCAACCCATTTTCTTAACATTATTACTTTCAATGAACCTTCTAATTTCATTTTGAGCGTATGAGAGCCCAATAATTAAAAACATGTAAGAGGGGTTGGTGGGAAAAGTCACATCCCATAGTTATGAGAGCATGGGGGATGAGTACAATCAATATTGGGGAATGTGAGTCAACTCTCATGAGTAAAAGATAAATTCAAGTGGCCATTGTGGACAATTTTTGCATGAAGTTTTTGGAGCAGCAAGAGAGTGGATAGCATTGGAGCTTGAAGGCATCCATAGTAGGTGATGTGGAAATATTGTTAGAGCTTTTGTTGCATGAAGAAGCGGGTTGTTAGGCTTGTAGAGAGGGATATTTTTTTGTGAGTGATTTTCTCTTGAACAATGTGTTGTTTTGTTAGTTTTCTTGGGGCAACTAGCATCCCTGGAGTCCCCAACATTAGATATTCCTAGCCAACCTTGTGTTGGAGTCCTGGAAGGAAGAGGGAAGGCTTGCGGGACTGTGTGCAATGAAGGGGGGTCCCAATTCCTTGGGTTGCATAGGTTTAGGGGAAGAGAGTTGGAGGAGTGGGATAGTTGTTAGAAAACTAGTTGGTTGTGGGAGTGAATTGGGTTCTGAGAGAGACACCCTCTTTTGTGGAATCGAAGCCCCAGCTCGGGGGTAATTTGTTGTTGTGATTTGAAGCAAAAAATCTACGGTTGGGAGGAATTTTCATCCCCTACAGTGAGTTCTTCATTTTTTGTTAAAAGATAATTGATTTTAACTTTGTTTATCAATTTTACTCATGGATTTTTATTGTTGTGTATGAACTCTAATTTTTAAGAAAATATATGTCGTTTTGTATGAGTATAAGTTGTTGCATTCATGTTTTAGAAATGGTGTAGATGCATTTAATTTTTTATGGGTTACATAGTGGGGACACTACATTCTTCTTCCTTTGCTTCTTCTTCATTGTCTTCATATTCCTCTTCTTTTTCTTCTTCTTCCTCTTTCTCTTTATGTTCCTCCTCTTCCTCCTCCTCCTCCTCCTCCTCCTCTTCCTCCTCTTCCTCTTCATCTTTTTCTTCGTACTCTTCTTCTTCTTCTTATTCCTCCTCCCTCTTCCTCCCTCTTCTTCTTCTTCTTCCT
>JZKD02S1061981.1:176406-203113 GCA_000966675.3 Picea glauca | reverse complement strand
ATCGTTAGGATAATAGTAATTATGTTTTAATCAAAAAGTTACATTTTCCTAGGTACATTCTCCCCTCCCATGAGGTAAATGGGCTCCAATAAGGAAGGTGGTATTGGAATCGTTAGGATAATAGTAATTATGTTTTAATCAAAAAGTTATTCATTTTTGTTGATGTTGGAGAAAAACCACATAAAAACATATTAGAAAATGAATTTTATTAGAACAATACATATTGTTTTGGTGGAACAATATGATAGGTTGATTTTTATACATGATGTGGAATAAATTCATTCCTTATTAGAATTTTACATTTACATGAATTGTATGTATAAAAACTTCTCACTAAATATCTCAACTAACCATGAAAATAGGAACTTAAGTGGCAACAAGTTCTTTTTATTCTATATTGATGTCTTATAAAACAAAATAATATGAGATGAGAAAACATATTAAAAATATTTGTCATTCCTCTCAACAACAATATCATTCGTCTCCGATGCTTTCAAAGGAGAGGAAAAATGTTTAAGCATAAAGGGGCTTTCACACTTCAACATATTTGATATCATTTTTGGGATAAATTGCATAGAGTACAAGTCAACAATCTATAACCCATATCCATGAGTATTAGTCTCAACTGACCAATAATTCTCATGATTTGTGTAACGACCCCAATACGTTATGACTACAAGCGAAGAAAGTGCAATTTTTTTGTTTGTTTTTAGGCAGGAAGGAAACGACGACACAATTAACCATGCCTAGACGACGAACACATGCACACTGATCAGGTAACAGACAACTATGACTCCACGCACTGGCACAAGAGCAACTGGGCAAAACATGCGTAAAACAAGAAGGAGAAATGACTACCCGCCCAACACAACATGACCATGTCTACAAGCTAAGGGAAAACATCCCCCTTCTGACACAACGACCTTGATGACCAATGACTAGAACCTCAAGGCACGCGAACCAAACGCATGAAGGCGTTACAACCCAAGCGCTAACAACAACTTACAATGATCAACAACACCCACACAGAAAGAACAGACCTCGACCAAGTTATCCTTCGTCTTTATCCCTTAGGGCGCGCAATGATCCCCTCATCAGGAATCATGATGTCCCCAAGTGATAGGCACGACTATAACCTTGGTGCAACACATCCTATCTGGACCAAGGACTCTAGATAATTTCGACGCGCTATTAGCCGAATACTGACAAGAAGGCTACACCCATACCTCAAGCAACAAGTCAACAATACGCAACATGACTACAATCAAAAGGAAAAGCTCATGCTAGTACCCGACTCCACCAACAACAAATCCAATAATTGATAAGCCAAATGTCTAAGTGCGAAGGTCGAACTGTTACCAAGCTACTAAGGTCATAAATGTTATCATAATGCGCACTAAGAAAGGCACTTAACCAAATCAAATACGCTTAGCAACAATTATAAATTGTCCATTAAAATAAGTGAACTATTGAACACTTTAAAGGTGTTCCACGCTGCTTATTAAAATAATTGGCATTATTGTCTAAAAGGGCTAATCCTTAATGAGTTCGATGTCTATAATTAATGCCACTTCAATGCTAATTGTTTTTATTCGATGTTATTTCGTTGTCTATAAATGAGTGCCAATCCAATGCTAAATTTAATGCCATTTTATGTTGTTATGTGGTTATAAATAAAATCCATTTTGACGTTATTCAACGCAATTGTAATGCTATCGTGTTGTTTATAATTAAATGTCATGCCAACTATTTAATGCAATTTGATGCTAATATGTTGCTTATAAATAATTGTCACCTCGATGTTATTCAATGAGTTTTAATGCTATTATTAAACGCTATCCAACAACAATAATTATTAATGCTAATTAATAACAGAAGAGCGTTGTCCAGAAACAATAATGCCATAATATCATTGTCATAAGGATAACATAACCCAATAATACATGCTAAGTTAACAATGATAACAATGATACATGTTGTAATAATGCTAAGTTAACAATGATACCAATAATACATGCTGTAATAATGCTAAGTTAACAATGATAACAATACTACCTGCTCTAATAATGCTAAGTTAACAAGGATGACAATAATACATGTTGTAGTAATGCTAAGTTAACAAGATATCGTTGCACAATAATACATGATATCTCTATACAGTAATATCACATTATACCAATCGCTTAACTAAGCCATAAAAATCAAGCTATACACTATAAAAAAAAATTGTTGAATCAAGCTATGCGCCAAAACATTTTCAGTGTATTCAATCCCAATCAAAGTATAGGCAAGGGCAGAGTGGTCAAATGACAAGGCTGGCAGGTAAAATAGATGCGGAACGCAGGGATAGTCACTGAGGCAGTTGTCATTAGTTCATCAATCGTTGAGCCAGTTAAAGATAGCGCTGTCAGTTGAGGGAATTAAACGTTGGGTAGGAATCGCTATGTAATAACATGCGGTGATTTAAAAAGGCTATCCTTATAGTCAACGTTGTCACAAAGATATCGTAGTCATGCCAATCTACGCCTGGGAAATCATGGAGTAAGGACGATGCTTTTATGCCAGTAAAAATCGAGGAGAGTTACTGTACAAGATGCCAATAAAATCGTGGACAGTCATAGGGTGTGATGCCAATAAATTCAAGAAGAGTTTCAGTACGTTAAGAAAAAAAATATCGTGGAGAAATTCCAGTGAGGGATGCCAATAGAGTCGAGAAGAAGGGTTGGGTGATATGCCCCGAGGATGTAGATGCAACTGTATAAACACCCACCCATTTCACTGTAAAAAGAAAACGTTGAGGTGATCATCATAACACTGATATTTTTGGGTAAGTCATTGGGAGAAACAGATGACCAAGAACGCAGAAGGGAAATGAAAACACAGACTTAAATCATATATATCGGTTTTTTTTTGTTTCACTCAATTGGGAATCAAAATTAAAATGCAGACACATTTATAGATATCGTTTCTTTTCACTCAGCTAGGAATCAAACTAAAAAAGCAGGCATAGATGTTATGTTTTCAAACAATGAGCATCTTGTTGTCCTTCAACTATAAATGTTGGCTTTTAATTAAAAATCAATGTCAATCAATAGCATATATACAATCGTTGGTAATGTTAGAGTAAAGGAATAACCCGGACATTGATAATTGTCAAACATTAAATCTGTCCAGCACAGCCAATAAAAAGTAATCGTTGACTTTACAAGGGTAATTTTGCTATCAAGATAATAGACATTGCAGAGGGAGAATGCAAGCCAAATGTATGAGAAGCGCAAAGAAAAATTGCCTTCAAATGTATTAAATGCATAGGAAGAAAAAAACCGTAGTCCCAACAAAATGTAAGGGTTGTCAACAGGAGGACAAAACGTAGGCTAAACTCGTTCTCAATTAAATTAAAGTGCAGAGGTAAATCGCAGGGAACAAAGATGAACAAGGCATAGGGTAATCATTTGCTAGAAGGCGTAATGACCATCAGTCAACCAAGAACAATTAATGTTAAGGTTTAAGTTATTATTAGAGTTCTTTGCATTTCACTAGATAACAATAGCATAGATAGGATCACTGAGAAATACACAATCACAAGAGACACATCATTTATCCTGGGAAACCCTCATGGGGGAGAAAACCTAGCAAAACTTCCTTATTATAGATAGCCAATACAATGCCAAGAGATAACTCAAACAAATACAGAAATTTCTCTCCCAAGAATGTGCCTCTCTCTTTCTCTCTCTTCTCCGACTGCAGCTTTGAAACTTGCTTCTCAATGAACAAGTGAGTGTGTGTCTAACTGAGGCGCTAAATTCCTTATTTATACAACTCTGGCACGTGTGGACAAAGGTGTCTCTTCACTGGCAGGGCCAACTTCTTCTTCTGGGTGGTTATAACCACCTTTACTATATTATGGGGCCTCTTTAATATATATTCTGGGGCCGACTTCTTATTCTGCCTATTACAATTATGTTTTGACCAATCGGCAAAAGGGGATTTGGTCTTTTACAATAGCCAACATGATCAATCCACAATAGGGGATTGATCTAATGAATAATACAACAATAATAATTAGAATACACTTTGCAGTTACATTATTTCAACACTCCCCCTTAACAAGAAGGGTATTCTACAACAACATAGGCGAGAGAGAGGACAACATCATCAACAGCATCAGGTGGGTGAGAGGACACCATCATCAATATCATCTTGGGACACTGACTAGCGTATCTATAAATCATCAAAAAAAATTCTCATCAACAGTATCATCATTCTCAATGGAATGGAATCGTCATATGCATCAATATGGATTAGTATAAAACTAATACATCATCATGATAGCATAAGGCTGGTCACATCATCACAGCATGAGGTTGGCTCGTCATCACAGCACGAGGCTGGCACACTACACAACAATTAAGTTGGAATCACAACACAACAATTAAGCTTAAAACAGAGTACTAGACTGTATTTACGTCACAACAATTAAGCTGGAAGCACAGTACTAGGCTAGCGTATCTCAACACAACAATTAAGCTGGAAACACAATACTAGATTGGATTTACATCACAATAATTAAGATGGAAGTACAATACTAGGCTAGCATATCTCAACACAACAATTAAGCTGGAAACACAATACTAGACTAGATTTACGTCACAACAATTAAGCTAGAAGCACAATACTAGGTTAGCATATCTCAACATGGTAATTAAGTTGGAAACACAATACTAGATTGGCTTTACGTCACAGCAATTAAGTTGGAAGCACAGTACTAGGCTAGCATATCTCAACACAACACTACTCCCTCTTTCAAGGGCGGTCCTTTCGGACTATACCAAGCTTATCTCAAAAGTGCTCAAACTTTACATGAGATAGAGGCTTGGTCAACACATTGGAAACCTGTTCATCCGTGCTAACCTATTGGAGCTTTATGGCTCCTCTCTGCACCATGTCACGGGTGTAATGATATCGCATATCTATGTGCTTCGACTTGTCATGAAATACAGGATTCGATGTCATCTTTATGCAGCTCTGGTTGTCACATAGGATCGTAGTTGCTTCCATCTCAAGGTCAAATAGACCAGTCAATAACTTACGAAGCCATATAGGTTCGCAACTAGTAGAACTCGTAGCAATGTATTTTTCTTCCGATGTACTGAGAGCAATGTTGGATTGCTTCCTACTCTACCATGAGATCATGGATGATCCCAAACTAAAACAACATCCTGAAGTTTTGTTCCTGTCACAAACACTTCCAGCCCAATCTGAATCAGTGGTCCCACTCAGTGTGAAATCATGATCTCCATCATAGCTGAGACCACAATCTAATGTACCCTTAAGGTACCTCATCACATGTTTTGCAACAACTAGGTGAACATGTCTGGGTTCTACCATAAACTAACTCAAGGTGTTCATGGAAAAACAAATATTCGGTTTGGTGTTTATCATGTACATTAGCGATCCAATGATCTATCTATACAGCATGGCATCAATCAATTTTGATGAAGTGTCAACCCGTAGATTCAACTTTGTTTCCATGTGTGTATTTATGGACTTGCACTCAACATGTCAAATCTCTTCAGGATTTCGACTGCATACTTCCCTTGGTTAAGAAAGATTCTCTCTGGGCTCTGCCATACCTCAAGACCTAAGAAATAATTCATTAGGCCAAGGTCTTTCATCTCAAATTATGAAGAGAGCTTCTTCTTACATTCAGTGATGAGCTTTTCTTCTCCAGTTAAGAATAGGTCATCCACATACAAGAACAATATCACCATCTCATCGTTCATAACCTTGAAGTAGAGGTTAGAATCTATTTTACTCTTGGTAAAGCCCAAGCTCGTCAAAAAACTATCTATCCTTCCATACCAAGATCTAGGACCTTGCTTCAATCTGTACAGAGCCTTCTTCAACTTCCAGACATGAGTCTTCTTGTCTTCAATTTCAAATCCTTGAGGTTACTCTATATACACTTCTTCTTCTATGACACCATTTAGGAAATTTGTCTTTATGTCCATCTGGTGTAACTTCCACTTCATCTTAGCTACAAGGGCTATGATGGTTATGATCGAAGTGTATCTGGCTACTAGAGTGAATGTCTCTTCATAGTCAATGCCTTCATTTTGAGAAAATCCACGAGTGACAAATCTTGTTTTATACTTCTCAATACTTCCATCAGCAACATGTTTTATTTTGAAGATCCATTTGGAAGATACCACATCCTTTCTCTTCGTTCTAGTAAATATTTCCCATGCATCGTTCTTTATTATGGATTGGTATTCTTCTGTCATGGCATCTGCCCAATCTTTCTTCTGAATGGATTCTTCAAAGAAGGTTGGCTCCTTCTCTAGGACATCACACATCAAAGCCATATAACTATAGAATGTCTTAGGTCTCTTCACCTGTCTCGTGGTTCCTTTAGAATCACCATACTTCTCTCCATCCTGAATAATCTCTCTAGCCCAAGCATGATTTCTCTTATGGGATATCGTCATCTGAGGAGGTTCTTGAAATTCTACAATGTCATGATCTTCTAGAATTTCCTCATCAGGGGAAGCTATGACTTCCCTCACTGGTTTTGCAACTCTGGGAACCTCCCTTACTGATTCTGCAACTTTGGGAGCTACAGGTTCCTCTTCATAAACTTCTTCAAGATGGAATCTTCTTGATTTCTTGAGCATTGCATCTTCATCAAAGGTCACATCCCTGCTGATCTCAATGTGATGGTGACCTGGTATATAAATCTTGAAGGCCTTGGAGGCCTCAAAGTATCCCAAAAATATTCCCTTCTTTCCTGAGGGTTCCATCTTGTTTCTCTTCTCTTTCGAAATATGTACAAATATTGGGCAGCTAAATATTTTGGGATGTCTTACCTCTAGCTTCTTTCTGGTGAACATCTCTTTTGGGGTACTGAACCCAAGTGCACTATGGGACAATAAGTTTTGTACATATATGGTTGTCAGTGTTGCTTCTGCCCATAAGAACATTGGAATATATTGATCATGGATCATGGTCTTCACTGCTTCCATTATCGTTCCATTCTTTCTTTCTGCCACACCGTTTTGTTGAGGATTGTAGGGAGTAGTGAGCTCCCTCTTGATCCTGACATCTTTGCCGAATTTCACAACCTCTTTTGAGGTGTATTCTCCTCCATTATCTAACCTGAGTATCTTGATCTTTCTTTCAGAAAGATTCTCTATCAAGGCTTTGAATTCCTTGAATTTACTGAACACTTCATCTTTTGATTTCAAAAAGTAAACCCAGGTATTACAAGAATAATCATCAGTAAAAGATACATAGTATACATACCCATTGATGGAGGATGATGGCATTGGGCCACACACATCTGAATGAATGAGTTCTAAGAATCCTTCTGCTTTGTTGTCTCTCTTTGGAAAAGGGTTCTTGATGTTCTTCCCTTGTGCACATCCATTGCACACACCTTCATGGTCAACCTTGAGTTCTGGTAGACCTGTGACTGCTTTGCATACTTATGGTAATTCCTTGTAGTTGACATGGGATAATATTCTATGTCAAAGCTCACATGGATTCTCAATGGCATGGGTCATGACTACTTCTGAGTGACCCTTTAGCTTATACAAGCCACCTTCTTCTTTTCCAATGATGATTGCTTCTTTCATGGTTTCTCCTTTAGCCCACATAAGGACTTCTCCATCTATAAAGGAAAATTTGAAGCCTTTTTTTTCTAAAGCTGATATGGAGAGTAGGCTCTTTGTCAAACCTGGTACAAAGAGTACATCCTTCATCTTCATTGAATTCCCTGAGTTAAGTTTGTAGTTTGATTCTCCCACTCCCTTGATGGGATATTGGTAATAATATCCAAGTGTAACTTTCTGAGAAAACTACTTTTCTGAAATGCAAGAGAGAATATCTCTTTGACCTGTCATGTGCTTCGAAGCACCACTATCAATGAGCCAAGTGTCCTCTCCAGGTGTTACCGATCTTGAGAGAGACGAGATTAAGACATAGTATTTAATTTGTTCTCTTAACATCTTTGCAGGTGGTTCTTCATCTTCAACTGCATGGGCATGATGTCTCTTATTTTTCCTCTTGTATTCTTCTCATCTGGCTGGACAATATCTCTCAATATGTCCCATCTTGTCACAATGGTAGCATTGGACAGATGAGTAATCTCTTTCCTTTCGTTGTCCTTTCTTCTAGAATCTCTTTGGTTGAGATTTGTTTTGGGGGTGAGACTCTTTATGAGTTTCTTTCTAGAAGTAAGACTTATTTCTTCCTCCTTTAGTGTGAGTAGCTAGGGCTTGGTATTCATTTCTTGCTAGTAAAGCCTCTCGGTTAGCTACTCTTGATTCTTCTTGAATGCATTCTTCCCATAGACCGTCAAATTTTAGTTTCTCCGTTCTGGCACAAATCGTTTGGATGAATGCATCCCAAGGTCTTGTGAGACCATTAAGGGTCATCATTATGAGTTCGTCTTCATCTATGGTATCTCCAATTTCTTCTAACTATTCTTTGAATTATAATATTCTCGAGAAATATTCCTGGATTGATTCTCCTCTCTACATCCTTGTATTCTTGAGCTAAGTTCTTAGATTCATCTTCTGGTTTATGTTCTTTCCTTCATAAAGTCTGTTTAGGGAATCAAACATTTCTTTCAGAGTCTTCTTTGATGACACATAAGAAATCAGGTGATCTTTGATTGAATCTGCAATGATTCTTTTGGCCCTGATCATGTCCTTTTGGTGCTTTGTTTTGTCTGCAGCATCGACGGGTTCTGGTACTTCTTCTTTGACGAATCTTGATAGGTCATTCTCTTAGAGAATGAGACCAATCCTATACTTCTAGGCACGGAAGTTTTCTACTCCTTCCATCTTGTCAACAAGCTTGGTGCTTGCAAACATATTTTACCTAGAGCTAGGAAGATGTCCAAAAATGAAAATGCTCAAAATTAAATTATGAACTTACCAAGAAGTGTGCTTGGTTGAGGTGAGTATCCTGGTGTGTTTGGATCTGAGACAATTCAACTTTTACTCCTCCAAACTTGATCTACAGATTTCTGGACTGGTGCTTCTGGTTTTTTGGTACTTCTGGTACTCTGGTACTTCTGGTACTTTGGTACTCTGGTACTTCTAGTACTTTGTGAAAACTAGGGTTTCACTTTTCGGGAGATCTAGCCACTAAAAAGTTGTGCTCAGGATGCCAAAGTTATCCTTGAGGAAGGGTGCACTTTTCTAGATGGTTTTAGGGCTAAAATACTTCATCAACAAAAATCCCTAATTTGCATGTACAGAAACAGTGACGTTTTTCACTTTCTCTTGTGAAAGATGATCTCTTCAACTTAGCTATGATGCCATGTTAAGGTTTAAGATATTATTAGTGTTCTTTGCATTTCAGTAGATAACAATAGCATAGATAGGATCACTGAGAAATACACAATTACAAGAGACACATCATTTATCCTGGGAAACCCTCATGGAGGAGAAAACCCAACAAAACTTTCTTATTATAGATAGCCAATACAATGCCAAGAGATAACTCAAACAAATACAGAAATTCCTCTCCCGAGAATGTGGCTCTCTCTCTCTCTCTCTTCTCCAACTGCAGCTCTGAAACTTTCTTCTCAATGAACGAGTGAGTGTGTGTCTAAGTGAGGTGCTAGCCTCCTTATTTATACAACTCTGGCATGTGTGCACGAAGATGTCTCTTCACTGGCAGGGCCGACTTCTTCTTTTGGGTGGTTATAACCACCTTTAATATATTCTAGGGTCGGCTTCTTATTCTTCCTATTACAAGTATGTTTTGACCAATCCGCAAAAGGGGATTTGGTCTTTTACAATATCCAACATGATCAATCCGCAATAGGGGATTGATATAATGAATAATACAACAATAATAATTAGAATACACTTTGCAATTACATTATTTCAACAATTATCAGGGTAGACGGATGGGCAAAAGCATCCTTCGCTCATCATCCACGCACAGAAATCCAGGGCATTAGAATCTATAGGTCACTATGCACCGAAGTGATGATCGTCGATTCGCCTCCTGGCCGACTGCTCAGGCATGGACTGACGAACTAGGGATGAGGACAAAGTAAAAAGAAAAACACCACTCTTCACAACCAATCAATAAAACCAATAGGACAGTCACAACATTTCGAGATCGAATGCCAAGGGAATCAAATCAACAATGAGCTTAAGGCTATGAGGAAATTAAGTTCTCAATTTAAAATGCTAAGTCAAACACCTTCTTTACACAGTTAAAATCACAGAAATGGAAGCGTAAGGTCAATAATAATCTACCATGAAAAATAAAATTAAGTGTATCGTAGCACAACTTGTCCTCTTTGAGTCATAGTCCCACACGCTCCGTGTAGTTTCTGCTTGCCGACCGATGAGACTTCACCGATACTTCCCAGCCAATGCTAGGGGTACTATTCTTTCCTCTTATCCCCCCCAAGCCGCAAAGCACCCATGCACACTAAACCAAAGAACAACTAGCTCCCGGCTCGCCTTGCAAGGTCGAGCTACCACTCCTCTCCGAGCTGGGTATCCCAAGTCCCACAAGCTAATTTATTTAAGTCTAAATTTCTGCAGCGTAACGTTATGCATAACATAAGAGATTCATCATCCTCCTTCTCCCTCCTTTATATAGAGTTTCTAAGTCATTTTCTTTCCCAAATTCCCATTTAATTTAATTCTCAATATTTGATTTAGAAAAATCCTCCCCGTACATGTGTCACCCATCCCCTTCATTGCACCATAAATTAATTTCATTAATGAATTAATTACTCCTATTTCCCTCACCCACCTAAAAGCATTCCTAGAATCGCTCCTAGGTGTGGCCATATTCCTTCACACAATTTAATGACTTACCCCCTTACTAAATTACTAGTTGAGTTAAATTTAGAAAGTTCTTAAAGGCAAGATTCCTTGCCAAGTTAGTCATTCTGCATTTTCCTTATGTTTCCCTTTTTCTCTTTATGTTTCCCCCTTTTTCCCTTAGTTTCCTAAATCTTTTAAATTTACCTCTTTCCCTTTTTATCTAAAACTCAAATTAGTAAGTGAAGACTCTACCCTTTTTCCCCCTTTTTCATTTTAGTAAAAATTTTAATTAGCATATGTGACAAACAATTAATTCCCTTTTAAAATTTTAAATCCCTCCATAATTTGATTTTAATAATTTAATCGAGTTTCTTACCCCCTTTTGTCACATGTTTAATGATGATTATTAGTATTATATATATATATATATATATATATATATATATATATATATATATATATATATATACACCACAAGTATCACTTAGACCTAGATTTTATTTTCCTAGGTTGGGCGACATTTTATTAGGGAAATTGTATTAAATATTTCTTATCACATTATTCGTTCTAATGCCATCTAGCTTTATTCACTTATTATTTAACAACGTGACGTGCCCTTCAGGATGCACTAGGTTCTCCAAGGGTGCCACTCGCCTCATTTTGTTTTCCTTGTGTGACGTGCCCTTCAGGATGCACTACATGCTCCAAGGGTGTCACTCGCCTCTTTCTATTTTCCTTGCACGACGGGCCCTTCAGAACGCACTCCGTTCTCCAAGGGTGCCACTCGCCTCCTTTCGTTTTCTTGCACGATGTGCCCTTCAGGACACACTCTGTGCTCCAAGGGTGTCACTCGCCTCTTGATTGACTTGGTAGACATCAAAAAACCCTGGAGTCAATACTTTGTCAGGTGATATTGTGGGAGACTAAGGGCCTCTAAGGAATAAGGCCCCTACCTTATTGTACACCCCTTATTGTCATCCTAACCGATTGTCACAGTCTGCCCTCACGACATCGTGGGTCTTCTCAAACTAGGAAATTGTTAACCTACAGTTCAAGCCACGGCGGGAGTGCTAGTAGGCTGTGGTAGGGTTGTTGTCTACACATCTCCCTCAATGTCTATGGTTATCATGCGTGACCCCTCTACTCCACATGTGAGTCTGTTCAGCAAGCTATTGTCAGCCTGCATCATCAACGAATCATGTCAGAAATAACATCCATAATCATATCATCTAATCAGATGCACAAATGTCATATATATAACAATCAAACCCCAATAGTCCACTCCCCAACTCGATCTGGAGTCCAAGGGGTTTCATCGATGCCTCTACATCCTCGAGGTACAAAATCCTACACACTCAGGAAAACCGAGTCAATAGCACCTGTCTATGTCAATACAGGAAAATAATATGTCATCAATTCATAATGCCTCATAATCATAATCAAATGCCCAACAGTATAATAATACGGATCACTTGCAAGCAAGTTTCCTCAAAGAATAAGTTCTCTCAGTGCACGCAAGAGAGGGATGTTACATACACCCCCTCTTGGTATAAACTTTGTCCCTAAGTTTCACAGTATAAGTGTCGAAATAATGTGTATCACAGTATCATAATTCTATCTATCAAACAAAAATGGAAACTATTGGCGCATATCATATTAGTCCTCCCAGGTCGTCGAGTGCAGACTATAGTTGTCCCACTAGACCTTGACCTGATCTACTGTTTGACGTCATAGCTGTCGAATGCGATGATCCAAGATGCAGATCAGCTTAGCCATGAGCGCCCCCTCATCCGATACCTGCAAGGAACTCATGTTAATAACATGTGTAGGATCACTAATATCATGTCTCAAAACAGATACGTGAAAAACATCATGCATACACCTCAACGAATCAAGCAAGGCTAGTTAATAGGCCACAGGCCCCTTCCTCTCCACAATCTCGAAAGGTCCCACGAACCTAGGAGAGATTTTAGCTTCCTTTCCAAACTTGATCGAACTCTTATGTAGTTTTACCACAAGAAGACTCGATCGCCAACCTCGTAACTACAGTCAACACAGTGCACATCGGCATAACTCTTCTATCGATCATGTGCTTCTTTGATCCTTTGTCTTATTGTTTTCATTTTCTCTTCCATTTCTTGGATCGCTTCTGGTCCCACCAAGACCCTATCCTCAAGCCTATCCCAAATCAAAGGCGTCTGACATGGGCACCCATAAAGAAACTCGAAAGGCGCCATCTTAATGGTTCTTTAGTAACTGTTGTTATAAGCGAATTCCACCAGTGGCAAGAATTCTTCCCAATGCTTTTGTTGGTCCATCACATACATGCGCAACATGTCCTCCAAGGTCTGGTTCGTTCGTTCGGTCTACCCATCATTCTTCAGGTGATATGTAGTACTAAAGTTAAGTTGGTTTCCCAAGGCCTCTTGGAAACTGGTCCAAAATCATCCAGTAAACATTGATCCTCGATCGGATATAATCCTCTTAGGCACGCCATGTAGCCTCACAATCTCATTGATGAAAACTCTAGCTATGTTAGGTTCCTGATACATCGTATGCATGGGACTCTTCATCAGAGTGTCGACTACCACAAAAATCGAGTCGCGTCTCCTTGCCGTTAGTGGAAATACAACCATGAAATCCATCGAAATGACCTCCCATTTCGATTCTGGAATAGCGTGTGGCTATAGTAATCCTGTTGGATGTCTATGTTCAGCCTTTAACTGCTGACATTCTAGACATCTGACCACATAGTTAACTATATATGCCTTCATTCCTTTCCAGAAGAATAAAGGTTTAAGGTCCGCCCTCATCTTCGTAACTCTCAGGTGAGCCATATACATTGATCAGTGATCCTCGTTTAGGATCAAACTCCTCAACTCGTCGTTCGGTGGTATGTAAATCTGATTTTTAAACCTCAATAATCCATCGTCGTCAAACGTAAATCCTTCAAATCTTGGTACCATCATTGTGTTTTGTCCGATAAAATCCTCAAACTCTTTGTACCAGTCATCATCGCGTTGTAAAGTTATATTATTTCATGTATATTCGTCTGAAGAGGCAACACCGAAAATATGCATGGTCTCTGACTCAATGCATCTGCCACTCGGTCCATTGTTCCTTTTATGTAAGAAATCTCAAAATCGTACTCACTAAGCAGTTTCGACCAACGTCGTTGTCGCGTGTTCAGGTTGCTTTGTGTAAATATGTGTTGTAGTCCATAGTGGTCCGTATTTAGTTCAAATTTTCATCCAACAAGGTAGTGTCTCCAAACCTTCAAGGTATAAACAATGGCTAACAACTCCAATTCATGTGTCGCATAGTTATCCTCATGCCTTCTTAGTTTCCTCGAGATGTAAGTGATCACTCGTCCATCTTGCATAAAGACTCCGCCTAAGCCTTCCTTGGATGTGCCAGTGCATACCAAGAAGTCTACATCCATGTCAGGGACCTTTAGTATCAGTTTTTTTGTCAACAGCTCCTTGAGCCTCCAAAATTCTTCTGCGCATTTCTCAGTCCAAACAAACTTCTTGTTCTTCTTCTACAATTTTGTGATCAGATTTGCTATCTTCTAAAATCCCTTGATGAACCGTCGATAGTATCCTGCTAAACCCATGAAGCTACGCACTTCTGGGACATTCGTCAGCGCAGACCATTCCATAATAGCCTCGACCATTTTTGGATCCATGGCGATACCTTCGTCGTAGATGACATTCCCTAAGTAGTGAATCTTCGATTGATAAAACGAGCATTTGGAAAACTTCCCATACAATTTGTGCTCTCGCAAACACTGTAGTAGCAAGCACAAGTTCTCATCATGCTCCTCCATCGTCTGAGAGTAAATCAAAATATCGTCAATGAATACTTGGACGAACATGTCCAAGTACTCACGGAACACCCCATTCATCAAACTCATAAATACCCCTAGGGCATTGGTCAGTCCAAACGGTAAAATAGTAAACTCGTAATGACCAAATCTCGTCTTAAAGGCAGTCTTAGGGATGTCATCCTCCTTGATTTGTAACTAGTGATACCCTGATCTCAAGTCGATCTTGGAAACAACGTCGCACCCTTCATCTGATCAAACATATCATCAATCCTTGGCAGTGGATATTGATTCTTGATCATTTCCTTGTTCAATTGGCGTTAGTCAATGCAGAGTCTCCACAACCCATCCTTCTTTCGTATGAAAATAACAGGCGCACCCCACGGTGACACACTTGGGCATATCAGTCCCAAGTCCAAAAATTCCCTCAGTTTCATTCTCAACTCATGTAACTCTGGGGTCAACATCCGATAAGGCATTCTAGCTATCGGTTTAGTCCCTAGTTTTAGGTATATGGTAAAATACAATACCCTCTCTGGCGGCATCCTAGGTAACTCCTCCAGGAAGACATTCGCAAACTCTCTCACCACAGGAAGGTGTTCTATACCTCCGGCTACTCCCTTCTCTTTTAATGCAAGGATCACATAAAGCTTACATCCCTTAAGCATGCTCTTCTATAGCTGCAAGGAAGAGATGAACCTCAGGGAAACTCATTGGTTCCGTCCTACAATCATGCATCTTTGTCCCTCATCATCGACCAAGCTCAATTGTTTCGTCTTACAGTTGAGTATCGCCTCATGTGATTCCAACCAGTCCATACTGATCACAACATCATAAGATCCTAAGATCATGATGTATAGGTTGGCCCTGGTGACAAACTCTCTCAGGTTAAGGGTACAGCCCGTAACCTTTCCTCCAACCTTATGTTTGGCTCTTGAAGCCATCTCTACAAAAATAAACTCATCATGTTCGACTGCCTTTACCTTAATCCTTTTTAGCGCTGCACCAGAAATGAAACTCTCGGTAGCACTGGGATCTATCAAAATATTAAGGGTCTGGTTAGTGACAGTACCTGTCATCTTGAGCACAGTCGACTAGTGCTCTACCTGGTGGTTATTCACCGTTGCATGAATCCGATTGACCTTGCCCAAATCTCCCATGGTAGTGGGTCTGGCTGATCCATATTCTCAAGTCCTCTCCATTGGGAAGTCGTTATGGTAGTGTGGCTACCCACAAGGCCAACACCCCTGCTTTGGTTCAGTACTCCTGGTACTCGAAGTAGAAGATGACATCCCACCGGCCTGGAATCCTGGTATGTTTTGTTGAACAGGCTAAAACTGTTGTTGTTCTAGTCGACGTTGTTGTTGATATTGTGGTACCCGATAAGGTGTTTGTTGATGAGGCGTTGGTCGTCGAGGTGTAGTGAAAGTGGATCCTCTCTGAAATCCATGATATACTAGCGTCTGTCTAGCTGGTGTCTGATGCTACTGCGCACCAGATTCCATCTGCCCTGTTGGTCTCGCTGGAGTCCTGCTCTGACCCCCGCTAATAATCTCCTCCTCTGCTATGAGGGCCTTCTGGACGACATCATGCAAGGTATGAGGCGTCAAAAACCCAACCTTTTCACGTATGTTGACATTAAGGCCAAACAAGAACCTTTTGACCTTAAGTTTCTCAGAATTAAGGTGCAGAGCATACCGAAGAATCTCCATAAAATGGGCCTCGTACTCGGGCACCATACGACCGCCCTGTCATAAGGAGTTGAACTCGTTGATCTGACACTCAATGAATTCCTCTGATAGCTACCTCTCTCGGAACCGTTCCTCGAATAGTTCCCATGACACGTCTTCGACGACCATGTTCAGTTGCGACAGGAGCGTCTTCCACCATAGAAGAGCGCTCCCCTTCAGTTGAAAGACCGCCATGCGGACCTTCATCTTGGAGGTATAGTTGCGAAGTGAAAATTACATTTCCATATTCTCCAACCATGCCTTGGCGGTTGCGTCGTCCAGGGCACCAAAAAACTCGAGAAATTTCACCTTCTCGAGTTCGCGGTGAATGCCACCAGTACTGAACAGAGCGCGCAGTGGACCCTCAGGGGGTGTTGGTGCCCTGGCCTCCTCTCTATCCAAATGGCTGATCAGTGCCTCATACATCCACTAAAAATACCTCATCAGCTCGACCACATCACCCACCGCTATTTTCTCCTTCCTGACAACTTGTTCATCTCCCTGGGAGTTAGACCCCTCAGGCGTGGATGCTACTGGAGGCATCGCACCTCCTCCCCTAGCACCCCTTCGTCTACCTCTGCGACGTCCTCTAACCATGATTACCTGCACAAATACAAGTCAACTAAATTAGCAACATTATAATCAAATATCATATCAACGGAAGTCGTAATGATCCCAAGTCGTGGGTTGAACCCCCCCTCTGATACCATATGTAACGACCCCAATATATTATGACTACAAGCAAAGAAAAGTGAAAATTTGTTTATTGTTTTTAGGCAGGAAGGAAACGACGACACAGTTAACCACGCCTAGACGAACACACGCACACCCATCACGCAACCGACAACTATCACTCCACACACTGGCACAAGAGAAACTGGGCGAAACATGCGTAAAACAACAAAGAGAAATGACTACTCGCTTGACACAACATGACCACGCCTACAAGCTAAGGGACAACATCCCCCTCCCAACACAATGGACTTGACGACCAATGACTAGAACCTCAAGGTGCGCGAACCAAACGCATGAAGGCGTTACAACCCAAGCGCTAATCGCAACTTACAACAATCAACAACACCCACATGGAAAGCATAGACCTAGGCCAAGTTATCCTTCGCCTCTATCCCTTAAGGTGCACAATGATCCCCTCATCAGGAATCATGTCATCCCCAGGTGATAGGAACAACTATAACCTTGGCGCAACACATACTATCTGGACCAAGGACTCTAGATAATTCTGACGTGCTAGGAGTCGAATACTGACAAGAAGGCTACACCCATACCTCAAGCAACAAGTCGACAAGATGCAAGATGACTATAATCAAAAGGAAAAGCTCATGTTAGTACCCGACTCCGCCAACAACCCATCCAATAACTGATAAGACAGGTGTCTAAGTGTGAAGGTCGAACTATTACCAAGATACTAAGATCATAAATGTTATCATAATGTGCACTAAGAAAGGCACTTAACCAAATCAAATACGCTTATCAACAATTATAATCTATCCATTAAAATAAGTGAACTACTTAACATTTTAAAGGTGCTCCACGATGCTTATAAAAATAATCGCCATTATTGTCTAAAAGGGCTAATCCTTAATGAGTTCGATGTCTATAATTAATGCCACTTCAATGCTAATTGTTGTTATTCGATGCTATTCTGTTGTCTATAAATGAGTGCCAATCCAATTCTAAATTTAATGCCATTTTATGTTGTTATGTTATAAATAAAATCCATTTTGACGTTATTCAATGCAATTGTAATGCTATCTTGTTGTTTATAATTAAATTTCATGCCCATCTATTTAATTCAATTTGATGCTAATATGTTGCTTATAAATAATTGTCACCTCGATGCTATTCAATGAGTTTTAATGCTATTATTAAATGCTATCCAACAACAACAATTATTAATGCTAATTAATAACAGAAGAACGTTGTCCATAAACAATAATGCAATATTATCGATGTCATAAGGATAACATAACCCAATAATACATGCTAAGTTAACAATGATAACAATGATACATGTTGTAATAATGCTAAGTTAACAATGATAACAATAATACATGCTGTAATAATGCTAAGTTAACAATGATAACAATAATACTTGTTGTAATAATGCTAAGTTAACAAGGATAACAATAATACATGATGTAGTAATGTTAAGTTAACAGGAGATCATTGCACAATAATACATGATATCTCTATATAGTAATATCACATTATACCGCCCCGGATGGGGTGACACAATGCACAGCACCACCACCTGGCACAACACCCAGCCTCATATTAAATGTGGCAGGCCTCTCCCCATCTACTCAACATTAATGATGGGAGCAGGCCATTACCGCTGACCTCTTGATAAGCGACCTCTCCCTCGCAGGAAAGGGTTGGCTCTGCAAGCATTTACTATGGAAGATTTAATGGGGAGCTCTGTCCCACCGTCACACAAGCCGGTGAAAGTGAGGAGGCATGGTCACATTCAGATCATTCTTGCTCTGCATATTTCTGCCTTTTGTGAGCTCTAGTGTGTTTTTCTCTGCATCTTTTTTCCATTTGTGAGCTCTGGTGTGTTTTATATCCCCTCCTTCACTACGATGCCTAGGGAGTGAGGTAAACCTCGATGTGGTTCGACTTGGTATACCCACGCTGCTCAGCGACAAAGGAGACAACAATTGGAAAAAGCGCTCTCATTGGCCAGCTCCATTCTGCATCAAAGAACAAAGGTGACCAGTCTCTCACCCCAGGCTTATGCAGAAGAGTTTGCAACGAAGGATAGCTCTCAGACCCCTCCAGAGCAATTCCCACTCTCTGAACTGGGTAATTGGAATCCCATAAGCACTATGCGGGAAGAAAATACTTCGAATGCCCTTGAAACTCAAGCAAGGAGCAGTATGATGGGAGTGCTCTGTGATGAATTCCCAACCTATTATGTCGAGGAAGTGCCTTACACAGAAAACACTTTGACTGCCCTTGAAACTCAAACAAGAATCAGCATGAGGGGGGGGCTTTGTGAGGAACTCCCAACTTGTTATATTGAAGAAGTTTCTTACACGGATTTGGTTTCACAGGGAACCATCATGGAAATTGAGCGTCATGAATACATAGCATCCATGGACAAGGGCGTGGGAAACGAAGGAACAGAGGTGATTACTCCAAGCAAGGCAGCGACAATGGGGACGAAGGCCACTCTGGGAGAGGGTGACGAAACCCCAGCGCCACCTTCCACCTGAGCCATGAATGGATATACTGGTGCCCTGCCACCCTTCCTCCAGGTGGAATACTTGAATTTAGTGTTCGAACTACGAGGACAAATGGCTGACTAGGAGCATAGGGCCCTCCTAATGGGACAACGATTGGATATGATTTTCGACGTGTACTCTAATGCCCTGGTAAATAAAAAATGCCCAACGTGTGCCCAGCCATTTGAAATGCAGGCCAGAGAAGCGCAGCAGGAGAATGAGGATGACAAGCCACCGGGTATTTGATTTAGTCAATTTCAATTTGTTTTTCTCTTTTACTTACAGCTATGTTGGGGCTCCCTTTTTCTATGGTTTTTACAATTCAGGCTTATAAAATCTCTTTGTAATTCCTTAAACAGTCTTAAGACGATGCATGGCCATCTGCCCTGGTTTCCTTCGGGTAGGACAGATGGCAGAATAATCTCTCTTTTTTTTCTATCTAGAAGAAACATATGTGCTCCAAGTTGTACTGGTTTCAGGTCAAATGGAAACACACTTGGTGGTTGTAGCACCATTGTATCTTTTTGTTAATATAATATAGCAAGCAACACCTTTTTTTACTTAAAAAAAAAATATATCACATTATATCAATCGCTTAACCAAGCCATAAAAATCAAGCTATACATTATAAAAAAAAATCATTGAATCAAGCTATGCGGAAAAACGTTTTCAGTGTATTCAATCGAAATCAAAGTACAGGCAAGGGCAGAGTGGTAAAATGACAAGCCTGACAAGTAAAAAAGATGCGAAACGCAGGGATAGTCACTGAGGAAGTTGTCATTAGTTCATCAATCGTTGAGCCAGTTAAATATAGAGTTGTTAGTTAAGGGAATTAAATGCTAGGTAGGAATCACTATGTAATAACATGCGGTGATTTTAAAAGGTTATCCTTCCAGTCAACAATGTCACAAATATATCGCAGTCATGCCAATCTACACCCAGGAAATCGTGGAGGAAGGACAACGCTTTTATGCCAGTAAAAATCAGGGAGAGTTACAGTACATGATGCCAATAAAATCATGGACAGTCACAGGGTGTGATGCCAATAAAATCAAGAAGAGTTTCAGTACGTTAAGAAAAAAAATATCATGGAGAAATTCCAGTGAGGGATGCCAATAAAGTTGAGAAGAAGGGTTGGGTGATATTCCTCGAGGATGTAGATGCAACTGTGTAAACACCTGCCCATTTCACTGTAAAAAGAAAACGTCGAGGTGATCATCATAACACTGAGATTTTTGGGTAAGTCACTAGGAGGAACAGATGACCAAGAACGCAGAAGGGAAATGAAAACATAGACTTAAATCATATATATCAATTTGTTTTTTTTCACTCAGCTGGGAATCAAAACTAAAACACAGACACATTTATAGATATCGTTTATTTTCACTCAGCTGGGAATCAAACTAAAAATGTAGGCATAGATGTTATGTTTTCAAACAATGATCATCTCGTTGTCCTTCAACTGTAAATGATGGCTTTTAATTAAAAATCAATGCTAAGCAATAGCATATATACAATCGTTCGTAATGTTAGAATAAAGGAATAACCCAGACATTGATAACTATCAAACATTAAATCTGTCCAGCGCAGCCAATAAAAATTAATCATTGACTTTACAAGGGTAATTTTTCTATCAAGGTAATATACATTGCAGAGGGAGAATGAAAGCCAGATGTATGAGAAGCGCAAGGCAAAATCGCCTTCAAATGTATTAAATGCATAGGAAAAAAAAAACCGCAGTCCCAACAAAATGTAAGGATTATCAACAGGAGGAAAAAACACAGGCTAAACTCGTTCTCAATTAAATTAAAGTGCATAGGTAAATGGAAAGGAATGAATATGAACAAGGCATAGGTTATCATTCTCCAGAAGGCACAATGACCATTGGTCAACCAAGAACAATTAATAGGGTAGGCGGCTGGGCGAAAGAATCCTTCGCTCATCATCCACACACAGAAAAGTAGGGCATTAGAATCTATAGTTCGCTATGCACCAAAGTGATGATTGTTGATTTGTCTCCTAGCCGATTGCTCAGGTGTGGACTGACGAACTAGGAATGAGGATGAAGTAAAAAAAAAAAAACACCACTCTTCACAACCAATCAATAAAACCAATAGGACAGTCACAACATTCTGGGATCAAATGCCAAGGGAATCAAATCAACAACGAGCTTAAGGCTATGGGGAAATTAAGTTCTCAATTTAAAATGCTAAGTCAAACACATTCTTTACACAGTTAAAATCACATAAATGGAAGCGTAAGGTCAATAATAATCTACCATGCATAATAAAAGTAAGCGTACCATAGCCTAAGTCATCCGCTCTAAGTCGTAGTCTTGTTCGCTTCATGCAGCTCCTGCTTGTCGACTGATGAGACTTCACCGATACCTCCCATCCAACACTAGCGGTACTCTTCTTCCCCCTTAGCCCCCTGAGACGTAAAGGGGCCACGCACACTAAACCAGAGAACAACTAGCTCCTAGCTCACCTTGCAAGGCTGAGTTACCGCTCCTCACCGAGCTGGGTATCCCAACTCCCACAAGCTAATTCAGTCAAGTCTAAATTTTTGCAGCGTAACGTTACGCATAACAGAAGAGATTCATCCTCCTCCTTCTCCCTCCTTTATATAGAGTTTCTAAGTCATTTTCTTTCCCAAATTGCCATTTAACTTAATTCCCAATATTTGATTTAGAAAAATCCTCCCCGTACATGTGTCACCCATCCCCTTCATTGCACCATAAATTAATTTCATTAATTAATTAATTACTCCTATTTCCCTCATCCACCTAAAATCATTCCTAGAATCGCTCCTAGGTGTCCCCATATTCCCTCACACGATTTAATGACTTATCCCCTTACTAAATTACTAGTTGAGTTCAATTTAGAAAGTTCTTAAAGGCAAGATTCCTTGCCAAGTTAATCATTCTGCTTTTTCCTTATGTTTCCCTTTTTCTCTTTATGTTTCCCCCTTTTTCCCTTAGTTTCCTAAATATTTTAAATTTCCATCTTTCCTTTTTTATCTAAAACTCAAATTAGTAAGTGAAGACTCCACCCTTTTTCCCCCTTTTTCATTTTAGTAAAAATTTAATTAGCATATGTGACAAACAATTAATTCCCCTTTAAAATTTTAAATCCCTCCATAATTTCATTTTAATAATTTAATCGAGTTTCTTACCCCCTTTTGTCACATGTTTAATGATGATTATTAGTATTATATATATATATATATTACCACAAGTATCACTTAGACCTAAATTTTATTTTCCTAGGTTGGGCGACATTTTATTAGGGAAATTGTATTAAATATTTCTTATCACATTATTCGTTCTAACACAATCTAGGTTTATTCACTTATTAGTTGACATGCTCTTCAGGACGTACTAGGTGCTCCAAGGGTGCCACTCGCCTCATTTTGTTTCCCTTGTGCGACGTGCCCTTCAGGACGCACTATGTGCTCCAAGGGTGCCACTCGCCTCTTTTCATTTTTCTTGTGCGACGGGCCCTTCAAGACGCACTTTATGCTCTAAGGGTGCCACTCGCCTCCTTCTGTTTTCTTACGCAACATTCCCTTCAGGACACACTCTGTGCTCCAAGGGTGCCACTCACCTCTTAACTGAATTGGTAGACATCAAAAACCCCTGGAGTCAATACTCCGTCAGGTGATCTTGTGGGAGACTAAGGGCCTCTAAGGAATAAGGCCCCAACCTTATTGTGTGATCCTTAGAATCATCGTGAGCGACTGTTGCAGTCTACCCTCATGGAATCGTGGGTCTTCTCAAACTAGGCAATCGTTAATCTACAGTTCGAGCCACAGTGGGAGTGCTAGTAGGTTGTAGCAGGGTTTTTGTCCACACCTCTCCCTCAATGTCTTTGGTTATTGTGCATCACCCCTCTACTCCACATGTGAGTCTGGTTGACAAGCTATCGCCAGCCTGCATCATCAACGAATCATGTCAGAAATAGCATCCATAATAATATCATCTAATCAGATGCACAAATGTCATATATATAACAATCAAACCCCAATAGTTCACTCCCCAACTCGATCCGGAGTCCAAGGGGTTTCATCGATGCCTCTGCATCCTCGAGGTCCAAAATCCTGCACACTCAGGAAAATCGAGTCATAGTACGTCTCTATGTCAATATAGAAAAATAACATGTCATCAATTCATAACGCCTCATAATCATAATCAAATGCCCAACAGTATAATAATCCGGATCACTTGCAAGCAAATGTCCTCGAAGAATAAGTTCGCTCAGTGTGAGCAAGAGCGGGATGTTACAATTTGAATAGTCAACTTAGCACTCATTGCATCGGACAATGCTCACAGAGGTGAAGAAGTGGGATTGAAACCAACGAAATGAATCACACAACATCAATCATCACTTCTGGGGCTTGCACCTAGTAGCCAGAGGCGTCTTGGGATGGATGACCACCTGGTAATTCCTGGTTACTGGGTGCAAGACCCAAAAGTGATTATTGATGTTATGTGATTAATTTCGTTGGTTTCAATACCACTTATTCACCCATGTGAACATCACCCGATGAAATGGGTTTTACGTGGACTATTCAAATCATGAGAAGTATTGGTCAATTGCAACTAATACTCATGGATATGGGTCATATATTAATGCCTTACTCTACGCAGTTAATCCCAAAAATGATATCAAGGAAAAACATTGTTGTAGTTGATGTTGAATAAGCCTAGGTAAAACCACTTGATATTCATATCCTATTTGTAAATTGAAGAATAGAATTAGAGACTAAGGGCTTCCACAAGCCCAGTGCTAGTGGTGATTGGATTTTGATTTTCTACATATTTTGCAACCAACAGCTTGGAAAGCCCTATACACTTCAACTTGGTGAATGGAACATTCTCATTTGTAAGGATAATATCATAATCAAGCCATGCATCCAAATCAAGGATTCAATTGTCGAGCACTTTCAAATCATGGGATCCATTGTTAATGGGTACCTCTCATTTGGCACGTTGCATTGAGATGACTTGTTGACGGAAATATCGTTAACCTTATTGGATAACAAGGCAGTGATGTTGGAAAGTTTCTCCAAGTATAAATGTTGACATGGCTCAAATAATCATCACCATTGACACAAAGGAAAAGAGCCATTGATCCTTCAAAACTTGCTTTCTTGAAAAAGATTCTTTTTTTTCAAAATAACTTCCATCCAAAGATTGCAATCCCTATAAGCAATTTTCTTATGCCAAAAAGATAATATATATATGTTATCTTCTCACACACTAAGCTTTCAAAAGTACATGAGCTCCAAAAGAATCTATAATTAAGAGATATAAGATATTGGTTCAAAATATTAATAGAAGGAAAGAGGATCCTCTAAAAATGAAATTGCTAAAGGCTCACCCACGGGTCCATGTGAAAGTTATGACCAACAAATTATACCAACTCATGCAAAGAAAAAGGGTTGTTCTCTCATCAAGAGGTCCAAGGTGAGGGTGGACTTCGATTTCAATTTAATGTCGATCTTGGCATAATTCACTTTGCTTGAACAGTGTAAAGATTTATGGATAGTGGCTAAATAAGAATGAATGGTCTATCCTAGGATCTAGAGAAATATTTAGACACAAAAATAAAGCCATGGAGAAAGGAAACAATATATATCCAATCGAAATATTATCAACCAATTAATCATTAGAAGTATAAAAAGATGAAGGTTCCAAAAACTAGACACTGTATACAAGGATGCCTTATCATCATCCTAATTATAAAAATCATTGTATTACTCAACAAACTAACCAAAGACGAAATCAATATGAGAAGCTAAGGGAAGATCCTATTATATTGAAGAGAAGTTCAAGTGTGGAATCTTATCATTTCTCAAATCACAGAAGTAGTCAACACACAATTCTGCCAAAAATTGAATTAGGGTGCTCTGATCCTTTCAATTAGGGGAATTTTGAGGTCTAAAAAGGATCTCCTCAGAAATATAATAAAATATTATGAGTTTGTCATTTTGTGGAGAAAAATATTTACAACTTGCCCTTTGCACTACAATCCATGTAACCATAGTTAAATTAAATTGAAAAGTTGTATAGAAATAAAATTAATAAAAAAACTTTTATTGATGTGACTAAAAAGAAAGGATGTGACTATAAATAGAAGTGAGTTTTTCAAAAACAAATCATTGTCTTTAAACAACTAATGCATATGTGCTTTGTCCTTGAATAACTTAAAATTAAATATAAATATAAATTCATAAATTATTAATTATATAGTATATATTATTTAAAATATAAATCCATATAGTAATATATAATTAAATCTTATAGAAAAATCAAATATATAATATATATATATAATAAAAAAATTTAAAATATATAATAAAAAATATTTATATTTAAAATTTTAAAAATATATGATATAAAACACATCTATGATATAATATTATATATGATATGATATAATATCATATATTATATGATATATATGATATGTTTACATGTATAATATTATATATGATATGTTTCTATGTATGATATACTATATCGTATACATATGATAAATATACCGTGTAACCCCAACCAACATACTCCTAAAGTAACATTTTGAACATAACATAGTAAATCAATTCAAAGCGAATTTCAAGTAAAAGATATTTTTTTAATTTCAAATATAAAGTATTTAATGTATGAATATACATGGGTACTTTATTCAAAAGTAAAGTACTTTAAGAGTACTTTTCTTAAAGCACTACATAGTTAACTATGGTTTTCATTCACCATTTAGAATGTAACAATTCACTATTTTTAACTCAAACAATGTCAACTCATCCAAAGGGGATGATGTCATCTTATGAATTGTGATTAGCTCTTATAAAATGGATTTTGGTGGTACATTTTTTTGTTTTGAGGTCCTTGTTTTACCTCAAAATTCCCCTAATTGGCACCATTTGACATTTTTACTTAACTTTTGAAATATCGTATTATTGTTTTGTATCGTCAACCACAACAACTATAAGAACAAAAAATCGTGAGAAGGCATTGCAATCCAAAACAAGAAAAATACTTTCCATAAATATACTTTGAGAAAAAAACATGTATAAAGGGGAAGGCAATGTAATGAA
>JZKD02S1061981.1:142080-155181 GCA_000966675.3 Picea glauca | reverse complement strand
GACTTCATAAATTTGAACAAGTGCTCTAGGAAGGACAACTACCCTCTGCCTAAAATGGAGCATATTCTGCAGAAGGTGTCAGGATCAAAGGTGATGTCTTTTATTGATGGGTTTTTCGGATACAACCAGATTGTTTTCCATCCGAAAGACAAGGAAAAGACTACTTTTACCACTCCATGGGGTACGTTTATGTACGAGAAGATTCCCTTTGGATTGATGAATGCAGGAGCGACATTCCAAAGGGAAATGGACATTGCTTTCGTTGGAGAGAAAGATAAATTTGTCCTGATTTATCTTGATGATATCACTGTTTTCTCAAGAAGCCACGAACTTCATTTGCAGCACTTAAGAAGGACATTTATGAAATGTCGAAGGTATGGCATCTCTCTTAATCCAAAAAAATTGAATTTTGCACTTAAGGAAGGGAAATTACTTGGGCATATTGTTTCAGCTGATGGGGTTAAGATTGACCCAAAGAGGGTAGAAGCAATTAAAAATCTGTCTCTTCCTAGATCAAAGAAAGACATTCAATCTTTCCTTGGGACTATTAACTTTGTAAGAAGATTTATAGTGAATTTTTCTGAACTCACAAAGCATATCACCGCTATGTTGAGGAAGGACTCTGAGGTAAAGTGGACCAAAGCAGCCAGACATTCATTCAATTCCATCAAGGAAGCCATCACAACAGCCCCTATTTTGATCAGCCCCGATTTCTCCAAGGTATTTTACATTTTTTCATTTGCTTCCAGTGATACAATCGCAGCAGTACTCTTGCAAAAACATGTTGATGATCAGGAACAGTCGGTTTCCTTCTTCAGTAAGGTCTTGAGGGATGCAGAGGTAAAATACGAATTGTTGGAGAAACAAGCATATGCACTCGTCAAGTCATTGAAAGCTTTCAGAGTTTACATTCTTCAAGAAAAGGTAATAGCTTTCGTTCCCTCCAGTTCAGTTAAAGATGTTCTTTTCCAACCCGATATTGATGGAAAAAGGAGTAAGTGGATAGCAGGATTGATTGAATTCGATGTTGAAATCAAACCAGCAAAACTTGTTAAGGGTCAGGGCCTTGCTAAACTTCTGGCAGAAGAAAATTACAAGCTGCTTGAATAAAATTTGATGAGTATTAATGCAGAAAATGATCAGCCTTCAGAGGATAAAGAAGGTGAGAAAATGCAGGTCTCAGCTCACCTAGCTGATTGCAAATGGTACAGTCATATTATTCAGTTTCTGCAGACTTTATCAGTCCCATCAGATTTGACAAATACTCAAAGAAGGGCGTTCAAGCTCAAAGCTATAAATTTCTGCATAAATGACAACTTGTTGTTCTGGAAGAATCCCATAGGTTTATTGTTGAGGTGTGTAGACCAAGAGGAGGCAGCTAAAGTCATGATTGAATTTCATAATAGTGAATGCGGGGGACATCACTATTGAAAAACCACTGCACACAAAATCTTAAGATCTGGTTACTATTGGCCATCTTTATTTTCAGATGTGTACGAGTTTGTGAAAACATGTGACAAATGTCAGAGATTTGAAGGTAAACAACAACTAAAGTCTCTTCCCCTCAAACCTATAGTGGTCACAGGGCCTTTCCAACAGTGGGGCCTGGACTTCATAGGTGAAATTCATCCGCCTTCTAGTGGTCGGCACCAGTGGATCCTGGTTGCCACCGATTACTTTACAAAGTGGATTGAGGCTATTCCCACCTGGAACGCCAATCATACTGTCATCATAAAATTTCTACAAGAAAACATATTTGCCAGATTTGGCTGTCCCAAGAGATTGGTCACTGATAACGCTGCTGCATTCAAAGATAAACACTTGATGAAATTGTGTGAAGAATTGGGAATTCAGCTGGTACATTCCATAGCCTACTATCTGCAAGGAAATGGATTAGCTGAGTCATCCAACAAGAGTTTAGTCAGAATCATAAAGAAGCTGCTTGAACAAAATGCCAGAGGTTGGGATTCCAAACTGAAGTTTTCCTTGTGGGTTGACAGGGTAACATGTAAGAAATCAATCGGTACATCTCCTTTCAAGTTGGTATATGGTACGGAGGCCATATTTCCTGTTCAACTTGCATTGTTGATTGCAAATTTCTTACAAGAAACTGATTCTGAACCAAGTGATTTGACCAGGAGAGTTCATAATTTGGTAGAACTACAGCAAGATAGAGAGCATCTCTTGGAAAAAATAGAATTGCATCAGAAAAGAATCAAAGAAAATTTCGACAAGAAAGTCAAAACAAATGTCTTCAAAACAGGGGATTTGGTCTTAAAGTGGAATGCAGCAAGGCCGGATAAGGGGAAACACGGAAAATTTGAGGCTCTTTGGACAGGTCCCTTTGTCATAACGGCGGTGTAGCACAACAATACCTTTGTTCTCCAAACTCTTTTAGGCGAGGCAGTAGCAGGTGGCCCTTTCAACGGGCACTTCCTGAAGATCTATTTCTCATAGGGCTTCCTTTGAAGCCAAGTTATTCTTGTACATATTTCTTTTTCAGTTCTTTTTTCTTTATTTCTGTCATTCAAATAACTCCATGCCCAATGGTACTAGCAAACTATTTTTCAAGTTTCTGTTTCAAATTGTAATAAGGCTACTGAGTCTAGCTAGGTTCTTGGTCACCTCACAGGGAGATGCCCATCCCAGTTGGAGCCAAATGTTAGCTCCCAAAATGAAACTGTTTTTTTGGTCGATTTTTGTGGTGGATAGCATGGCTATTGGTAGTTTCCTCAATTCATTTTTGAGTTTTTCTAGCTGCAAAACTTAGGTTTTGGTTTTTGTCTTAGAAAATAATATGATCCATAAAAGTCTTCTTTTCAAAATTTTCATAATTCACTTTCAACAGCTAACGTGTGTCCAAAAGATGAGTGTTAGCTGGGGAAAGTGGAAACTTTCAGCAGCTAAGGAGCGTCTCTCATAGTTATGTGCGCTGGTGAAAGTGTTGAATTCCAAAATATCCAAAGAAGCAGTGTCACGGGTCGTGCGCTGGTGAAAGTGAAGACTTTCCACAGCTACAGAGCAGTTGTTACAAGGTCGTGCGCTGAGGAAAGTGAATACTTTCAACAGCTAAAGGGGGTTCTCCACAAGATCATGCGTTGGTGAAAGCGGTAAGTATCAACAACTAAGAGGCGTTTTCCATGGGCCGTTGGCTGAAGAAAGCGGGAATCACATGTGTGTTATCCACGTTTCTAAAAGCAAATGATGATACGATCATCCCACATCATGCAAATCCAAATCATGCACTGATGAAAGTGGGTAATAATGGAAACTCAATTTTTCACATCAAAATAGGATTACGATGCGGATCTTATTCAGTGAAACATGTTGCACACTCATGGCGCCGGAAATGGCAATTTTGAATTCAGAAACTCAAGTACAGAGGCTGTACTACTGGGCTGACAGCATCAAATCGGATCATTGCTTCCATATCACACATTGCTCATGAAAGTTTGTTAAAGTTTCTAATGTTATAAAACAAAGCCGACTCCCGAGTGCTTTCAACAGCGCAAAACCTCGGCTCGAACAGCAGTTGCAGGGGTTGATATACAGAATTGTTGGGGTTTTCAAGCTACAGAATGGAGAGGAGACGCAGTGGTTCTCTACTCAGGAAAGAGATGGACAACCTATCTTTTCTACAGACACATCCCAAAGTCCAGAAACATTTTTCAAACGCAGGGTGTATTGAATTCGTTGAGAGGTTGCAAAATGGTTTCCACCAGTCTACAACAGAAGCTTTTGCCAAGACTTTCGATGGGAACAAAGCTCGTGTTGGGTCCTTGGAAATCATAGTAGATGAAGCTTCCATTGCTGCAGCGACAAGCCTACCAAGAACGGGCCAGAGTTGGTTCAAAACCACTGCCCCTAAAAATTTGAATTTCAGAGCTTATTTGAAAGAAGAGTTCAGGCACAACGCATGGAAAAAGGTAATGCTGGTTTCTTATCTAGAAGAATAATGGCAGGAGTTGTTTAAGGGCATCCAACTCTGCATTACCTCGGAGGGAAGGTATGAAAAACTCATGATGTATCACTTCAAACTCCTAGACCATTTCACAGGCAAGACTCTCCTCAATTTACCTTTTTTCCTACATAAGAGTTTGACCAAGGTTTGCAAGAAGATCAGGGCTCAACCCTTGAGCATGAAGAATACTCTGTGCCACTTCGGCCTCATTAAATTGATTATTTTGGAGGAATTAAAACAACAGGGAAGGATCTAGGAGCATTTTCTATTATGGGAGGGTTTTGAAACACAGACTCAGCCTGCAAATGAACAAAGGAAAGGTTCAAAGAAACAGTTGACTCGCCAAAGTAGTTCAAGGAAGAGGAGGACCCTGCCAGGAGCTCCAGAACACAGAATTTCTGGAGTGAAGCCTCGCAGGTCAAAGAAAAGGTTAAGCTTTGAAACCACTGCAGAACAGCCCACAGAGCAGCTTACAGAGAAGAGAACCAATATATTAAACTTACCCTATACAGACTCAGAATCAGAGCAACAAGATCAATTCCCTGTCACCAAGAGTCCTGAGCAGTCAACTGAGTGTGCACAAAACTATGAGACCTTCACTCATACAGAAGAAGGAGAAACATCAAAAAGCTCGAGGTCAAAGAAGTCTCAGAAAATCAAGCATCTTAAAGAGGTAATCGCTCAGCAAGAGGTTTTGGAACGGTTAATCAAAGAAAGGTATAAGAAGTTGTCTGATAACTTCGAAAAAACCAATGCTGCGTTTGAGAGATTGGCTAGGGAAAGTGTTAAGGAGAAGAAAAGAAAGAAAAAACTCACCAAAGATTACAATAGTCTATGGTGGCTTGCCAAACTCCTTAAAAGGCAGATAAGAAGATTGAAACAAAAACAAAGGAAAAAATCCCATCCAGATCTGAAGGTACTTGCTCAAGTTGTTGTTAATATGCAAGGTGAGAAATCAGAGACACACTGAGTTTTGATGGAATCAAAAATTTGAAGGTGAAAACTCGTTTTGGGCGCAGTCAGGGCTTTCACCAGCGCAAAGAGATATTTTACGACCCGTTAGCTATTGAAAGTGGCGACTTTCAACAACTAACCAGCGAAATATTAAACAAGTTAGTTGTTGAAAGCTGGAAAAGTATTTTGGAAGCCAAGGACAGAATAAGTCATTCCAAACAGGTTATGAAGGAGTTCCAGCGTATCAAAGGAATGAAAATTGCTTGCAAAGGATTCGACATCAGAGATTTGAGGGAATTTTGAAAACCACATGTAAAACAAACTTCCTCAAATATCGATCATGAACATTGAAGAAATCAAACTGTCAAGACAGATGTTTTGCCACATTGCATCACATCAAAGATTCCAGGAGCTGAAGGGTGCAGATGGCGATTTCTTGAGATAAAAGACAATTCAAGTGCTAAGTTTAGGTGTTTAGTCTTTATCTTCAAAGTTGTTTAGTTAGATTTGAATTACTTTTATTAAATACAGATCCATGTTTTTAGGATCTGTCAAACTGATTGTAAGAGGCTATAAATGCCTACTTTTGATATGAGATATGGGTTCAAACTGGAAGATATGTTATACCACTGTATAGACTCTTTTGCAGAAATAAAGTTCAGTTTCCTTTCATTTGCAATATCAGAATTGTTCATCTTTCATTTTTTGTACTTTACTTTCAGTTTATTTTAGTTCATAAATATTGTTATCTCTTTATTGAACTCATAGGATTGAAATTAAAGGATTTCTCTCTATCTTGTATTAAGCCCTACATTATTTTATATTGGCAAATCAAGAATAGTATTCTCCATCCTCTTTTCAATTATCGGATATGATTATTGTTTCCTGAGAGCACTGTATCTTTAGATGTGTGACAAGTCGTTTCTTACATAAATCATTCAAGACCCCATTGTCCCAAACACATAAAACCATTATTTCTAAGTTACCAAGCATCCTTAGCCTACAACCCTAAGGAGTTTCTTGGAGTGATAACAGCAGGTATGAGCTACATAATTGATTATGAGCCTTCCTTTTATGAGGAGGCATCTAGTCAGCTAGTATGGAGAGATGTCATGATGGAAGAGTATCATTCCATCATGAAGAATGATGTGTGGGATATTTTTTTGAGACCTGAAGGGAAGTCTGCAGTGACCTCCAAGTGGATCTATAAAATCAAACACACAGTTGACGGGAGAATCAAGAAGCACAAAGAGAGATTTGTTGCTAGAAGATTCTACTAGGTGGAGGGAATATATTATGAGGAGACATTTGTTCATGTTGCTCGATACACTTCTATCCGAACGATTATTTCCCTTGCATCATCCATGGGTTGGAGACTACATCAAATGGATGTGAAGAGAGTATTTCTCAATGGAGAGATTGAGGAAGAAGTATACATCGAGCAGCCAGATGGTTTCATGATACATGAGGAGTAGTCTCATGTGTCCAAGTTGAAGAAGCCATGTATGGACTCAAGCAAGAACCTCGAGCTTGGTATTCAAATATTTATGGACACTTGATGAGTTTGGGCTTCAGCAAAAGTGATTTTGATCCCAACCTATACTACAAGATTGTTAATGGTGAGTCCCTAATTTTCGTCCTCTGTGTTGATGATTTATTCATCACCGGTACAAAGAGCCTTATTGTTGAATGCAATTATGCGTTGGCCTCTGAGTTTGAGATGGACCTTGGTATGATGCACTACTTCTTGGGACTAGAGGTGTGACAGAGAATTGATTTGATATTCCTGAGTCAGGGGATGTTAACGATTGAGATATTGAACTGTAAGCCCATGGCTACACCAATGGTGACGAATCTGAAGAACTAAGTGTGTCTTCTTCTTATTCCGACGATATTGATATGACCTTGTACAGACAATTGATTGGATCATTGATGTATCTGGTTAACACCGGACTAGATATTTTCTATGCAATGAGTGCACTTAGCTAGTTTATGAGTCAATCGAGACAGACACACTAGATTGTTGCGAAGCATGTGTTGAGATACCTACAAGGTACAGTTGGACATGGTCTGAGATATACTTCCAGTATTGACATGAGATTACAGGGATATACCGACTCTGATTGGGCAGGGAGCGTAGTGGACAAGAAAAGCACCTTTGGGTGTTGCTTCACTTTGGGATCTGCCATGGTTTCCTGGTGTAGCAGGAAACAGACTTATGTGGTTTTCAGCACCGCAGAAGAAGAGTACATTGAATTGAGTGTGGTAGTCCGTGAAGTAGTGTGGATTCACAAGATCCTTGCATATTTATTTGGACATGTGCTAGATTCCACCATTATTCATTGTGATAACCAAAGTTGTGTGAATCTCTCAGAGAATCCAGTGTTTCATGACAAATCGAAACACATTAAGATCAAGTACCATTACATCTAAGACATGGTGCAAAGGAAGGAATTACTGGTGCAATACCTTCCTATAGATGAGCAAGTTGTTGATGTTCTTACTGAACCCATTACCAAGATGAAGTTCGAGTGCTTTTGTGACAGACTTGTCATGGTAGAGAATGTTGTTGATTATTACAGCTACGTGATACATCCTCTAGGACACAGAATGAGTGAGTCAGCCTGAGATAAATCCCATGAGTTGGGTGTGCCCATGAGTTAGGTGTGTGGTTCCTCTCTGAGATGGAGAAGGAACGTTGTGCTCTCCTGTGTGGGGTGAGGAATCCCATGAGTTGGGTGTGCGCATGAGATGGGTGTGTGGTTCCTATCTGAGACAGAACTGGAACGTTGTGTTCACCTCATATGCTCAGAGAGTTGAGATGATACTCCAGATGATTCTCCTATGTAACACATTGATAAGAAGATCTGTTGAGTGGGACGTGCTTGTGGTTGAGCATAGGTGAACGTGTGAGGAAGCCCATGAGTTGGGTTTATCTTTCTAAGACAGAGATGAAACGATGTATTAGCCTTCTCTATGCAGAGAGTTTAGATGATGTGATACTCCAAATGTTTCTCCTATGTAACACAGTGAGAAATAAGATCTGTTGAGTTGGATGTGCCTGTGGTTGAGCACAGGTGAACGTGATCCTAGTGGTTGAGCACTAGTGAGTGTGGTTCTCCTGTGAGAAGCAGTGAGATAGAGATGTGGACATCCTTGTGGTTAAGAAAAAATGGATGTGCCCCTAGTGGTTGAGCACTAGTGGGTGTATGAGATCCCTTGTTATATTGTACAAGAGTTAGACTTACCTGTAACCCTATTTGTGATGTAAAGGGTACAGGTAGGCCCCACAATAAAGTCAAACATAATTAATGTAAAAGATAATTAATATGGAAATTATTAATTATATTTTAAGTTATTGAGGTCAACCATGTTGTGCCAATAGACACTACTATTGACAGGTTCATCCTAATATAAATAAAGGTAAATTCCCCATTGAGAAAATATATCACAAGTGTGAGTTTGGAAATTTCAGCAACCACTTGTTCTTGGGAAAAGTTCCAACCTCTCTTGCGCACTAGTCTTCTAGGGTTTGTGAAGAACCCTTTTGTGTGCTAGTTCTTTATGGTGGTGGGGGTCTTTCTATTGAAGAATATAGCAAAGTATTGGTTGGGTTTTCTTCCCTTGTTGAGAAGGGTTTCCTAGGATACTTCTTGTGTACTTGTGCAAGGTGTTTCTTCTTGTCATCTTGGTTATTGCAACAAATTGTCTATGGTTTAAGTAAAATGCAAAAAGAAAAAAAAAATGCAATGAACTTCATGCTTAAGCCTAGATTATTTAAAAATCAACATGGTATCAGAGCATAGGTCTTGAAGAACCCTTGCACAAGCATTTAAAGCTAAGTTGTCCATCTATTCTACAATTATGTACGACCGCTAGGGTTTGTTGCAATTTCATACGTGCTTCCTTTTATAGAGTGTTTCAACCCCTAAAACTTGGACTTTGAGGTAAATTTTGGCATATCATAGTACAGACTTCTCCAGCGCACCTCTAGAGACTCTCAGAGTGAAATTCCGATCATTTTGAAATTTTGGCCCTAGGGTTTCGCAATTTTCTACAAATTTTTGGCTTTAGGGTTTCTACAGCTCATTGAAGGAGTCTTTTCAGCTCAACAGTATTCCTATGACACTCTCAAAGATTATTGTTGGCAGCCATAAGCCCAACAAAACTGAAGGTTGCTAGTCTAACCTAGCCATTGGGTTTTTTAAGCCCAGTTGGCAAGAGTTTGTGAAGAAATCTAAAAATATGAAGAATAGAACCTTATTGGAAGATAGGATTGATGGATCAAGCAACTTCATCTCCTAGAATTCAAGGCTTCGTGTCACCCTTGAAGAAGATGATATTTTGAGTGTGATACAAAATAATTTACCAGAAACAACTATCGATGAAGAGAAGGAAATAATAAGGGAAGAAGATGTCAAGGCAAAAATAATCATATAATCAGTAAGAGATCGTCTCCTACCTTGTATTTCCATCCTGAAGATAACTTATGAAATGTATGAAGAACTTAAAGATATGTTTGAAAGTGACAACACCCTCAGATCCCTTACCTTAAAGGGCCAACTTCAAAGTACCAAAATGAAAAAAGATGATACAATTGCTACCTTCTTTATGAAGATATCAGAAATCAAAGATCAGTTGGGTTCCATTGGAGAAATCATGTCTGACAGAGAACTTGTCTTATATACTCTCAACGATCTTCCAAAAAACTGGGAACATTTTCTTCAAAGCATCAGTGGAAGAGAAAAATTACCAAATTTTGATCGTCTATGGACAGATTGTACTCAAGAAGAACTTAGACTTAGAAATAGAGGAGCCAAAGACTCCCCTGATGACAACCATGCTCTTGCACTTCATACAAAGAAAGGAGGAAGATTCAAAAGAAACTTCAGACAAAATTTCAGAGATGAGAATACTACTTCAGTTTCAAGTCATAATCAGAGAAGAGATGTGTTGACAATTAAAATCATAATGATGAATACTGCCTGCAAAGTATTTCTAAGCTCTATTATTTATTTATGATAATAATAATTAACTAGTAGGTGGGACCCCCTTGTAGACTAGAGCCTCTATGATGGATGTGTTACGCTTATAGGTTTGTTGTTCTTATATTGATTCCTATACAGTCCTCTACAGTTGATGATGCAATCTTGGTTTCATTCGTATGACAACATGGTTGGTTGATGCATTGTTGCTAAATGTTGTTGATGTTCACTCGCAATACAAGGCAGTGCTATGGATATAAGGATTACTTTGTTTTATAGTAGTTATGTTATACATTAAACATTGATTAATGTTCTTACACGTGATTTCATGCAAAGGGATAATAAAATGATATGGAATCTTAAGCTGAAAACAAAAAGGAAAAAAACTATGGATAGGTCCTAAGGCTATGGGAAAAATATTATATATAAACCTTGAAAATATATATAATAGTGACAAATGTGAAGTGATGGACCTAGCTTCTATACTATGTGTTTTGGTTAAAGGATTATATGTGAGCACATATGGTAATGTTAACATATGGTTATTATTTTGATATGTTTCAGGTGGCATGGATATGGCATTGAATTTAGAGATTGGATATGGTTTGAATTTAATTGTTGATGTTATGTTAATGGGTCGTCTAGTACGTTGAATTGAATAGGGCCAGGTGAGGAAGCGATGTGAATTTACTGCATGTCACTCCAAACCACCCTCGAGCCTGTCACCCTAGCCATAGTTGCATTTTTCTCTACTCCGCGATTTCAGGTTTTGAAGGGGAAAACACAGTCTAGCTCTTCCTTGAAGCAATTTTTCTAGGTATGGTTCTTTTATTTCCATCCATAATGGTCCCTCTGTATTGTGAATCAATTTTTTGGCTCAAGATTGCATGAGTTATGTGTTTTTCTTGAGTTTTCGACTGGGTATCAATGTTGTGTTTATGGTTTCTCTATGATTACTGTGGAATGTTGTCATTTTAAAAGAAAGGAATGGTGTTGTTTCTTTGTAAAGCGTGTTCATTGGTTATTGGTTTAAAAGAAAATGGTGGTCAAATTGGGGTTTATTCTGGTTCTCTATGAAAAATAATGTCAATAGTGCAACAAGATTTGAATTTTATTCGTGTGGGGTTTTACCATCGGCCTAGGTATTAGTCCTGTCACCCCTTTTTCGTCTCGGTCATTGTTGTGATTATTTCTTCAGGTTGTAATGCAACTGTCGATAGTGGTATTGTTCTTTCTATATTTGTCCAAGCCCGAGCTATTGTTTGTTATGGATTTTCTTACTATCACAGTCGTCGAAATCATTCCACAGTTCGATCTTTGTTTTGCCTAGAATATTAAAGAGAGGCTTGTGTATGTATTGAGTGGCCACGGGTTGTGCTCTGGCATTCTTTTCACCAGAGTTTTAAGCTTTCTCTCCCCTCATATTTGTTGTAGTGGTTGAATGATATGTTCGTAAGCCTCACTGTCAAAATTGTTTTGAAGGTTATAGACCTCATTGGTGTTTGGAAAAGACATTATCTCTCTGTGTCTTCAAGGATTCTTCATTGTTTAAACCAACCCTCGTGTCCTCTCTGCAATAAAGTTTTAAGAGGCATCTGTGTGTGTCTGGTATTTTGAGATCGAATTACTTTGTTTCTACTCAGGCATTTTCTTTATGGATCTATCAAGATTTTGGGGTTATAAGTTAGACAACTGTGGTGATTTTAAAGGATCACGGCTCTCTGCTTTTCCAAGATTATACTTGTTTACATGTGGTTGCTTCTCGGTGGTAAATTATTTTAGGATTTAAAAGGATGACGAGATCTCTGTGTTTTTCGAAGTTTAAACATACTCTCATTACCTATCTGCAATAAATTTTGATTGACCATGACTTGATTCTGGTTCTATTGAGCACGATTTGGTTTATTGAGCCTGATTTATTTATGTTTCTCCTCGTGCATCTTTTTTTGCTCTGTCAAGATTTTGGTTTACCAATTAAATGACTGTGGTAATTTTTTCGAAGAGGAACACAGGCTCTCTGACTTCAGAGACCATTTCTTGATTGAGTCTTTGTATTTCCTCTCTGTGATAAATTTGTTTGAACAGAAAAAAAATTAAAAATTAAAAAAAGTATGGGTTATCTACAGGACAAGAGATTTTCTTTTGGTCGATTGTGATCTTTCCACTCATTATTGTGTTAAATCCTAGCATGATCTTGGTCCTATCAAGTTTAAAGGAGACACATGTGTGTCGATATGGTCATGTTCTCCTAGCGCACTATATGGCTCTATCTTTATTGAGTATTTTGTTTAAAGGGAAGTTTGTACATGTTAATGTACATGTGGATATCAAGCTCAGGGTTATATGTTTTTGGTTAAAATTTATTATCAGATCAAGATTGGTGTTGATGATTATATTTTTGTTAACCTGTGTGTGATTAAATCAAGCCCGATTATTGTTTGGATGGCAGTCGATTATGTCTGTCATTGTTGAAAATGTGACTGTTGATGGTTAATCCTGGGTCTATGATTATTTGATTGCCAGGGATGAATATTGGATAGGATATTTGGAATCACAGTGTGTATTATATTTTGTTTTAAAAGGAAAAATTTTAACATTGAAACATACAGGACTGTGGCTCTAATGGTTATGATGTTACTGTGGAATTGGAAATGATATTTATTGTATGCATGGATTGGTATAATTGAAGAGTTATAGGCAATTGAAGTATTTTCTTTATTGAAGACAGCAAGCAATTTGTATGCAATTAAGGAACAGTTAAATGTTTTGGGTCTTGGAAGTGGATGCTTTTTGGGTTGTAATTAAAATAGAGTTATGATTGTTGTTTAATTTAATTTATTTATGAACAATATATGTATTATTCCCTCTCATTTTCTCACTTTTTCGCTCATTATAACCCCCTCATGATCCCAAATTCATTTTTACACACCCTATTCAATAAAATAAAATTAAAACTTTGTATGACAGTGGTAAAAGATGACACGGGAATAGATGACAGCTGATATGTTTTGGCATTCTTTTCTCAGTCAATTATTTAATGAATTGTTGAGTAGTACTTGTGCTCTTACTTCCTGTCATGATATCACTTTTTTTATTATTACAATCCCCCCAAATATCCCATGAACCATATTTCACTCCATGCTCATTTGGAAATTATTAAATAAATTTTATGGATTGGATTGCATGGGTCTTATGTTAATT
>JZKD02S1061981.1:77175-117543 GCA_000966675.3 Picea glauca | reverse complement strand
GATTTCCCAACCCGGATTCAAATGATGAATAGGGGGTGTCATGTTCAAGAGCGACGCTTACTGCCATTAATATGAATACGAAAACATATCCCTTTCCCAAAATTTCCCCCACCATTTCTGGCGAGTACCTCTTTATTTTTACACAAGCTTGAGCAGGATAACATATGCTTGTTGATGTAAGCTCATCCTTCAGATGAGTCCCTTGGAGTATATTTAACGAACCGTAGGAAGGAGTGGTTCGGTCCCATTGTGGGTCTTTCGATGTTTGTTTAACGAGTCCAAGGATAGAAAACTCGGGGGTTTTCATGTTTTGAGAGTCTAAAAAACACTTAAAGAGGACTCTCTCAATTCCTGTTTCGTAAAATAGTGTGACGGGACCGAAAAAGTGATAAACTATCACCCATCGAACGTTTTATTCAAATACTTTTACGAGCATGAACAGAACAAGGTCGCTCGGCCATCTTTTCATTTTTATGGAACATGAAAAGATCTTAAAGGATACTCCTTTGCGTCCGTCATTTTTGTGTTACCATGACGAGTACGAAAAGACGAGAAAAAGTATACCCGGTTGCATTCTCATGTATTTTCAAGCACGAGAACAAACGAAGACTGAGCTCGAGGTTTTTTTTGAAAAACTCTTAAAAAAGTAGTCGCACATGCGACAAAAGAAAACGAACACCCATACCCTCCATTCAGACTTTGAAGTTGCGATATCTGTGAAAAACCACACTCACAAGACTATTAGGGTATTAGGTTTTATAGACAAAAAATCAATAAAAAATAGTAAAAAGTGAATAAATAGGGGTGAAAATGGCTTTTACCAATTCATTGTGATTTTGCCAAAAACTTGCCCAACATACCTCATTTTCCCCCAAATTTCTTTGCTAGATTGCGGGAGGCACAAGCGACCATTCGGCGAACCGTCTCAGCCAACGAGGTAAGCTCTTGATATTTCAACTTTTCCATGGTTTATTTTTAGTTTTTATTAGCATTTTTCAGGGTTTTAGGTCCATTTTAGGGCCATAACTTGCGTCCAAGCATTCTCACAGGAGAGCCTTGCGGGACCTGCGAGAATCTCACACTGTGCTAAAGGCTCACCTACGGGGGCCAAAAAATGAAATTTGAAGTTAAATCTTGCTCAATAAAAATTATGCAAAAGTTTGAAACAAGGTTTTGACTCTTCTCTCATGGCTCTTGTGTAGGTGTTTGACCATCACAATGTTGGAGTGGTGAGAAAGAGAACATGAGGAGGGGGATGTCATTGACAGAAATGACCTGGGTACAGTCGCTGCCCTTCGGGACTGTGGGCTCTTGAAATTCTTCAGGATTCCGGGCATGAGGGCCCAACTCAGATTGTTGGAATACCTGGTCCAGATGTGGGACGTGGATCAACAGTTATTTCATGTGGGAGTCCATACGCTAACCCTAGATATCGAGGATATCTATTTTTTAACAGGGTTTTCATGGCGTGGATACCACGCTACTTTGACTGGAGGTAGAGGCGACGGGCTCCCCATGAGTGAGTATTGTCGTCGATATTGTGTTCCCGAGGTAGAGAGCAGCAAGGGAAAGGTTGCTATTTGGGGGGCCCAATATTTGACCCTACGGACCATATTTCTCACTATTACACGCATGGCTGGGAGTGAGGCTCCACACATGGCTCTCCAGAGCTACTTTCAATACGCCATAGAGTGCACAGAGCCTTGGGTCTTCAACTGGTCTGATGCAGTTCTCCGCAGTATAAAGAGGCAATTGACGAAATGTAGAAAGGGTGACTTGAAGTAGTTTGGGTACGGATCTCTTTTGGTGTCATTCTTCCTCGATAGGGTCCCACTGCTACGATTATAGGTTTACTGGGGTTTACCGGCCCCAGAGGATCCGAGGATGTTGAGGTGGTGCAACCTCATGGCTCGTCACGTAGCAGGGCCATAATCAAGTATAATGATGCATTTTTTGACTGGTTGCGGCCCCAGATGCTAATGATTGACAACTACGCATATGATGGTTTGGATTTTTGAGGGGATCCGGATTTGGCCCTGCCTAAGGATGCTCAGTGGGGTGACCTAGGTAAGAAGTACACATTTTGTTAGTTTTAAATGTTTTTGTAAATTTTATCATATGAAATGTTTTTATGTTTGTCCAAGAACTAAACAAAAAATATTTGTGATGACATAGATGTGGGGCCATATCGACCTCCAGGAACATCTCCTATTCAACGGCGAGGAGAAGCGGCTCCAATGGCGAGATGGGATGTCGAAGACTACGAGGCAGTGGAGCAGAAATTGGAGGGGTTAATCGCGGACATCCCGAATATTGCTATTGGGGAGATCCCTAAACGTTACCAGCGCCATACTATGGGCGTGTCCGAGTCTATCAGTCGACTGCTTCGTAGGGTGGCCCGATCAGTTGTGTGTTATCATGAGCGTCATCCATGACGCTATTTTTTAGAAGCTATGGGCTTCGTATTTTGAGATTTTGGTCCTTGGACAGAAAATTTTTGTAAAAAACTTTTGATCGTTATATACATATATACGGATTCTACCGGCTTATTTTGTGTTGTGTTAAACATGTGATGTGTGATTGATTTATAAATGCCCCAAATGTCTTTCTAACTCATAGTTATCTAATGCATCTATCAATGTATTTAGACATCTAAAAATGTGTTGATATTCAATATAATCAAAATAACGTTCCAAGAGGCGAATTCGTAAATATACCCGTAATAAAGTAGGACTTTGGATAACATAGATGTTACTTAACTATAGTACTACTAGATAGGAATCAAGTCGTATAACCAGGTGGCGGATACCAAGTGAAATAGCATCAATCAACAATTTGATGACGGCACTATATTCTGCAATATTATTGGTCGCACGACCGAGGCACACACCTCGTAGACTGATAAGTTCGTTTGTAGGGGTGTAAATTGTCCATGCAGTAGAAGCAAGGTTCTGAGTACTATGGCTAGCGCCATCGACGAAGCCAATGTGGGGTGGAGAAGACTCCGACTTCTGGAAACCAAGCACAATGCACGATAAGCGGTCGATGGCAGAGACCAAATAACGAAAAAAGCATACTTAAAGCAACAAAAAGTATGATACAATAAAATACAAGCACTCATGCACAGGTGATCTTAGGAATAGTACTTCTTTAAGTACAACCCATTTATGGGTTCACTCAAAGGGAGACCGTCGTAGTCCACTAACTCATAAGCTCCTTTCTCCAAAACTCGTCTAACGATATAGGGACCTCGCCACATAGCTTCAAATTTTTTGGCTTCTGGCATATCCCAATCTTGTTCGTAAAGGAGAACCAGATCGCCTTCAGATAAAACACGAGGCTTGACATGTTTGTCATATTGGGATTTGACGCGTTTCCTCTAGGCTTCTATGACTAGGGTGGCATCGCAACGGGTTTCATCTAATTGCATGAGATGCAACAGACGTTCTTCTTCAGCAGAAGTGTTTGGGAGAAGTTCGACGGCTAGTTTTAGGGAGGGTATCTCGCATTCAATTGGCAAGATGGATTCTAGACCATAGGCTAACTGGAATGGTGTAAACCCGGTAGCAGACTTAATGGATGTCTGGTAAGCCCACAATGCTAAAAAAAACATCGTATTCCAACTCATTTTGTGAATCCCTATCATTCGTCGAAGCATGGTAATGAGGATTTTGTTTATTGCTTCAACTTGGTCGTTGGCTTGTGGGTAATAGGGTGTTCATTTTTCATGGTGAAGACCCAATTTTTCAGTGAGTTCGGACATCATGTAGTTTCTAAAGTGGCTACTGTGGTCAGTAACGATAGCTTGAGGGACACCAAACAGGGCAATGATGTGATTGAATATGAATAATGCGGCGGTCCTTTCGGTATTGTCGAATGTTGGCATCGCCTCGGCCCATTTCGTAAAATAATCTACGGCTACAATAATGTAACCATGCCCCCCGGCCAAGTGAGGGTGACATGTCATGAAATCGATACCCCATTTTGAAAAAGGACCAACGGAGACCACAGGGTGTAGAGGAGTGGGGTGTGATCATATTTTATTGTTGTAGGTTTGGCAAGCATGGCATTTTTGGACGGCAATTATACAATCATTGAATAAAGAAGGCCAAAAATACCCTGCTCGCAACATCTTCTGGGAAGTAGCATACCCATACATGTGACCACGACAAGCTCCATAATGGAAGTCATTTAGGGCTTTCTCAGCTTCGTCAAACGTGAGGCAACGTCGAAAAACAGAGTCAATCCCACGACAATAAAGAGTATCACCGAGGATAATATATTGACGGGCTTGGTAGCGTATTCGACGGTGGTCAGTACTAGAAAAATCGAGCCGGAAAGTCTGGTTTTGGAGATATATGATGATATCTTTGTACCAAAGGTCATCGAAACTAATCAGGAAAATGGATTCATCAGGTAATGAATCTGCTGCTACATTTTCCATCTCAGGGCAGGGAAGGTCGCATATCAACTTGGAAAACACTAAGGATTTCTTGGAATTAGCATGTTCGAATTCTAAGTCAAACTCCTGGAGTATCACGATCCATTTGGAGTATTTTCCCCCTAGCAGTTGGCGCGTAAGAATGTGATGCATGGGGTTGCAGTTAGAAATTACTGTAATTTTGCGAGAAAGGATATAGTGTCGGAAACGTTGAACTACTTGGACGGCTTCCAAGGCCAGTTTTTCAACATGTAAATACTTGGTTTCGGTAGTCGTAAGACTTCGAATCAAGTAATAGATAACATGTTCGTCATGAGAATCATCCTCCTGGATGAGAACCATAGCGATGGTATAGTCTGAGGCTGCGAGGTAGAGGAAATAATCTCAACTGTAATTAGGTGGGAAGAGTAGTGGGGTACGTGTCAAAGACAGTTTCAAAGCTTTGAAAGCTTTGTTGGCAGTGGTATCCCATATGAACTCAAAACCTTTCTTGAGTAGTCGCGTAAATCCAAGAGTTAGCTTAGCATAGTTCAAGATGAAAAGACGAAGAACGTTTGCCTCCCCTTGTAAGCTTTGTAATTGGCAAAGTGAGGAAGGAGGAAGATTGAGAATCACCTCGACCTTCAAAGAATATACCCTGATCCCTTGATGTGAAACAATAAATCCTAGAAGTCGATCGGATTCTACACAGAAAACACATTTGTGGCGATTCAAGCGTATATGGTAAAACCGACATCGAAGGAAAATGGCACGGAGGTGTATTGGATGATCTACACGACGCATGTAATGAGCGGGTAAGTCATTGAGATATGACTGCACAATGTGCTTTATATCATGGAAGGCATAAGACATAGCACACTGAAAAGTTGTGTCGGCATTCTTTAAACCGAATGGAAGTTTTCGGTAGGCGAACGTGCCCCAAGAACAAATAAAGGCAGTCTTGTGTTGGTCCACAGGAACAATATTGATTTGATTATATCCAGAGAAACCATCCATCAGAGATAAGATTTCACTTTTGGCGCAATTGTCGACGATCTGGTCAATGAAGGGGGTAGGAAAGTTGTCTTTAGGACAAGCTTTGTTAATGTCCCTATAATCAATGCACACGCAGATTGTGCCTTGTTTCTTGTCGATCGGGACAAGATTGGAAACCGAGTCAGTTAGATCCACAGGGTAAATAAAGCCAGCTTTGAGAAATTTCTCAACTTCAATCTTGATAGCGGCCGCTTTACGTGGGTGGACCAGACGAAGTCGTTGCCGGACGGGTTTAGCATCTGGGTATGTCTTAATATCATGTATCACAATGTCAGGGTCAATGCCCAACATTTCTTCATAGCTCCAGGCGAAGACGTCACAAAATTCTTGGAAAAGAGACTTTTAGGTCACAACTTTGTCATGGGAACACGAAGCCCTGATATGCATATTTTCGACAATTCCAGGTTTTATGGATATGTCGAGGGGGATGGTGGGTGAGATATTACTTAAGTTCCCTTCGTAGAATAGATCATGTGTAGACTCGAGAACGGTATAAATGATGACAACGGTCGACAGGGTCGAGATCCATTGGTAACCCTCGATGGTGTGTTGTTCCAGAAAGAGGATGGAACGATGATGTCCATCGTCCCAAGAGGTGTCTTCCATGGACATAACAGACATAATCATCTCGTCCGTGGGAAAAATGACGCGGAATGGATCTAGAGCTAAATCACCAAGAGAGGGGGTAGAAGGGGTTGTCGATTGAATGGCTTAATAAGCGGATTCGAACGGACTCAAAGGCATTTCATCGCCATAACGAAGATGATCATCGGGGTTGGGTACCATCCACGGGTCGTAAGACGCAGGATTCACGTGAACAGAGTTGGATATCATGTTGATCGAGGTAACAAACAGATGTGGAACATCGAGAGGTGGGATGGGGAAAGTATCCATCAAAGAGGAATATTTAAGAATACCCACACCGACGTTCTCATATCCAGGGGGGGTTTTGCAATGAAGAGTACGTTTCCGGTACGTGCATCAGAGTGAAATAAGGCCAATTGGTCTACGGTAACTACTTTTCCTTGATGTGGAAAACGCATGACACAAAAAAGAGTGGACACAACTGGACGCATGGAATCGATCCAGCTACGGCCAAGTAGAAGGTTGTAATCGAGAGGAGTGTCAAAGACCTCCACTTCAACGTTGACCATTTTTCCTTCTAACATAATAGGCAATGAAGGGAGGACACCGTAAGGCTTAAAACCAGATCCATTGAAGGCTTTGAGCGTGTTGTGGGATTCAGTCAAAGGAGGAGAGTCGATGGCTTTCTAGCAGGTAATGGACATGACACACGTCGAGGCACCCTCATCGATAACTATTCTACAAATGTTTTTGTTGAAGACAATAACTTGAATTTGGAATGTGAGTTGAGGGGGTAACCTTGGAATGTGATATTCCAAGTCAAAGATTATTAAATTTGTATCCGTAGGGTCGATTCCACCAATAGATTTCAACAGTGCATTACGTTGTATAGGAAAACTCTGAAGGACTTCGAGGGATGACATCGCAGACGGTGCTTGGGCCAAATCTTCGACAATACTGTAGTTCTGGGCGGCATGTGCATGAGGATTGAAAGCCGATTTTCGAACAACACCCTTTGGGGAAGGGCGAAGGACTGTATCTAGGCTTGGTCGTTCAAGATGAAGAGCACCATGGGTAGGTAGAGTCGTGGGAGATGTTTGGACCAACGAAGGAGGTATTGCATCAACCTTCTCTTTGGAGGAAGAATAATCTTTGGCTCAAGTGGTAAGAGTGATGTCATTCTTCTTTAAATCACATGTACACATTAAGACATAGGATGTATTGGAGGGGGAAGGTTGGTCATGAATGACCAATTGGGCCTGTTGTTGGGAGGGGAAGGGTTGTGACAATACGGTCGGAGTGGGGGGTTTCGTGGTCCCTTGAAGGACCTTAGTAACCTCGGCTTGTCGTGGACAATCCTTAGTGTAGTGATCATCACCACAGATAAGACAAGGGTATTGGGGTTTGCGCTTATCCCTATCGTCAATAGGTGGTGTTTTGGTTTTCTCAGATTGCGGATAATTTTTATCCTCCTTGTTCTTACCCTTTCCCATTTTGGATTTATTTTTACCGGCGGGGGTAGATTGGACAGAGTTTACCTCAAAAGTCTTGCCGGTTGTAGGGGTAGGAAACAGAGCATTTTGAACATTAGAAGAAATGGATTTGGGGTTGTTGCTAGAGGTTTGGATGGAATGAGGTTGGGCATAGAAGGTGCCAATCACACCGTCAGTTGCATGAGAAGCAACAAGAGTGGTTGAAGTAGTAGAAGTAGAAGGACCAGGTGCATCAGGGAATAAGTCATAAAGAGTACTCGTTTGTGAGTAAACGAGGTCTAGGTACTGGGCACGATTGATTCCCTGTTCTTCTGTGAAAACTCCACTCATGGAGATGTCACAAGCGATGTCATTCACGAATGATTTCGTGAACCATTATGCCAGCAACTGATTGGGAAGCTCAATTTTGATGAGACGTCGTCTCCGTCTCCACTCATGAATGTGATCAGAGATATGAGTGGCTTTGGTTTGTTTGAAAGAACTCAAAATCTTGGTTCCTGTTTCGTAGCGGATCAGTAATTGGTAGTGGGTGAGGAAATCCATAGCGAGGGTGTTGAAGTCGGTGAAGAAGCCTCGTGGTAATTCTATATACCACTTCGTAGCCGAACCTGTGAGGGTTCGCTGGAAAATGCGTAAATGAATAGAGTCATCCATCAAGGAGTTGGATGAGCACTAAAGGTGAAAAGTCATTACATGATTGTTCGGGTCCTCTCCTGGTTTACCATCAAATTTAGGGATGTCAGATGGTAGTTTGGTCGGTATGGCGGACCATTGAGGAGAGTGACGGATCGGATCATTTAAAATCCTCAACAGATCAGGGAGGTCCAGGGTGGCTAAGAAGGGTAACTATCTATTCACTTGTGGGAACTGGTGACTTTGGGGAGGGAGTCTCGTCAGTAGACCAATAGGACCATAAGCAGTTTGCATATAATGCGAAGATCTGGGCAGATTCAGTTGTTGGTGTGGAGGAAAGTGATTCATAGGGTTGTACCCTTGAACAGGGGCGTGGGGTTGAGCGTTCGAGCCCCAAATAGGATTAGATGTACCTAGATATGGTTGGCTTGTACTAGGGGATACGATGGAGCTAGCTTGAGGCTGTTGCCCCCCAGTCGAATGAGGATTATGTTGAAGAAGATAATTCCAATACTAGGCCAAGGTTGGAGGTATGTTTTGTCCATAGGGTGGGGTCAGTGGGAGTTTCCCTCCAATCGGGGGTTGAGTCCCAATTTGGAGTTGTCCTGCAAAAGGGGATTGGGTTTGGCCTCCTTGGTGGAATTCTCCACCAACAGGAATCTGGTAATTAGGTTTGAAAGACAGAATGGTGCCACTAGGGTTGGTGCCTCCGATAGAGGATGGGAGAGGTCCTCTGAAAGGGGGTCGAGGAAGTGTCGGAATGAAACCGGGAAGATGGTGCCCAAAAGGAGTGGAACCACCAGGAGTCCTGGATTTGATTTGTGTAGGAGAAGGAATAGAAGCATTCAACGCATGATATCCGTGCGGAAGTGTTGGAGTGAATTTGGGTGAAATCGATGTGCCAATGGGGGCTTGGCTAGCCGTTGTGATCCTGGTGTGGGGACTCATAATATTTGGGACCATTGTGTAATGGACCGTTTGTAGAGGGATAGTCAAGATGTGGTTATCCAGTGAAGCATCTATACCAGGAAAATAATAGGCAGTAGTAAAAGGTACTGCGTATGGATCAGATGTTTCGGGTAGCTCAGGTGCGACAATGATATCAATGCCTGCTCCTGAGCCAAAGAGATCCCGTCTAAAAATTTTGGTAGTCCAAAAAGGATCTTGACCCTTAGGTCCTATGAAAGGTTCAGTTGGTAATCCATAAGACTAAACAACGATATCTCTAGAAGAATTTACTCTAATAATACGTCTCTTGGAGTCAGGAGGAAGTCGAAAGTCCTCTCGAGAATTGGTAATTCAGAACCGTTCTAGAGAGTTAGTTCTTTCCACTTGTGGTGTGGCAATGTCTTGGACTTCACTTTGTTGAGGAGATCCCTCCGGTGAGTTGGTAGGCAAGGGTTGAGAACCTTCTAGATCTTTTGGGGGTAGGCCTTGCATTCTACATGAATGGTGTGGAGGGTCAATCGTGATCGAGTTAGAATATTACGAAATAAATTCTATGGCCAACTTGGGTAAACAAACAGCATGCGCTAGTAAAATCTAGGAAGCAAAACCAAGCAAACAAGACCTTCTAATTCTGAAGTCACTAATTGGTGATGAAATCCAACGTCGCGAAGACGAGACAAGAAGGGGTTGGTCGAGGGTGGAAAATTTACGTTGACAACCTGCTTAACGGACTTACACCCTGGTGCAAGATCCCACACATAATCGTGGGTATACCCTCCAAGGAGCCCGAGTGAGTCTGGCCAACCTCGATTCCAGGTACCGTGAAGACTTGCCCCTTCATAGTCACCTTGTGTAAGACCCTAAAAATATAGGCTACTAAGGTTACCACCAACAACAATAATGCCTAGGGGAACAGTTGACAATCCGATCCACATGCAAGGGCAGGGTATCTAGCCTGAAATCAGCTTGAGAGGCTTCCACTCATCATTGTGGGTATACCTTCAAGTGACCCCCGTAATACATGCAATCTCTACACCAATATCAACAAAGCAAGGTGAGTAACTCTGTCAATCTTGATGTGACCTCAGGTTTGACCCTTGTGTAAGAAGGGCTTCCCGGGACAAAATGTTGCAAATGGAATTTGACACTCCCTATCACAAGATACTAATGTGTGTTTTGTGCTTTGGAGAGTGTGTCTCACTACCTATTCCAAAGCTCTAGCCTAGCTAATGTTGGTGTAAAAGAGCCCTATAAAAAGTTACTAGTTGAATTTTAAAATTGTGCAATATTATTAAAGGTTGTTGTTACTCAAAAGGAGACAGTAATGAAACCAATGTTGTGTGAGACTCTGACCCAACAATGCATAAGTAGGAATGAACGATACAAATTTGTGTTCGATGAATCCTATTTACAGGAGGGAAAGAGGAGTTTTCTGGAACAACATGAACTACGATGCATGATCTTCTCTGAAATATAATATCAAACAATCATGAACAATACAAATTTTCTATTCATTCTCTTTCAATGAATGCCAATATTTTCGAATAAAAAGTTGCTTAACAAAAAGAAAATGTCTTTAATTTTTATTAGAAACCAAGCAACGGGGATGGAACTAAAAAAAAAGAAAGAAACCAATGAAAAAGAAATACACAACAAACACCCAAATCGATCTTTCAATGAAGACAAAAATAACAAACTGAGAAAACCAGTCTCTTCAAATGCACATGGGTAACAATTTTCCAAGTAATAAGCAATTGAAAAGGAAAATTAATCTCAACTTTTAATCCAATCAAAGGCTCCCAACCAAACGAGCACTCGGATTCTAGAATCAGAGATTATACCCTTGTTAAGAAAAGGTCAAGAAGTAAAAATTGAGAAAAAAATGAACAAGATGAGCTTTCGATTTCTGAAGACTAATCATTCATGAGATTTGAAGTCAAGAAAAATTCAATCACTGGCTAGAGAAGTTCTTCCTAGACACACTAACAAATCTGGGCATCTGAGGACACAAAAGACTTAATCCAAAATTTTTGCAAGTGGGTTCGCAGGCTAGTAGTGGGGTATAGTGTGAGAATCAAGCATTCTCGTAGGCTAGACACAGACAGACTGTGAGAATTTTGCACTGGACTGATCACTAGGGTGCGAACTTCAATGATTCTCGCAGGATATAGAAGGGTGCAGTTCGAGAAGGTCTGCAATCAAGCAAATTTTGGAAAAAAGACAAAACTTCTGAGGGAACTTCTGGATCCAGGGAGTCTGTAAGGATATCGTCAAGACTCAGAGATTGATTGGGAATGAAAAATGGTAGGTTAAGAGAAAATGGCCAAGAAAAAACCACTAAAATGGGTTCAATCCCCAGTGGAGTCATCAATTTTGTTATCTGATAAATCGGTAGGTGCAGACACTAACAGATCTCCCTAGATCCACCTGGATCTAGAACAAAACAGGACATGACACGACTCTTTCCCTAAGTTGTAGTCATTGAATGTACTAATAGGAAGGAACGGATGACATACCTTAATATCGCTTCCTTAGGTCTCTGTTGTTCCTGCTTCGCTTCAGTGCTCTTGTGAAATCAGGTCCAAGACAACACAAACCAACCAAAGTAAAGACAACAAAGTATATTCAATGTCAACCTATGCATATGATCAAGAAGTTATGCAATAAAACAAGAGTGATTTTATGGGAAAGGGACATGTCGTTGTATTATATTAAATGAAAGTAGAATATTACAACCGGATCGCCTTGATGTCACAAGCTTCCTTTCAGTGTCCCTTGGTTCCAACACACACACTTTCTCTACAATTGCATGAAGAAGATCTAACACAACTTGATAGGCCAAATGGAGTCTTCAAGCTTCTATCCAAGTAGAGTTCCTCAAACAATTCTTTCATCAATTCTTCATTCAATCTTGCTTAACCTTTTCCATGAGAAACCTTTCAATATATAGGAGAAGGAGAGATGGTTAAATGGATGAGGATGATCCCACCAAATTTGAGAAGTCAGTAGAATGCCAACCATGCGAATGCCAACTCATTTTCTAGAAGATTCCCTTCTAGAACCTTCGTGACCTCTTCTCTTTTCCAAGCTTAAAAACAGGTCCCACCCTACCTATAGAGCGGTCTGCGAACAATTCGCACCCCAAGCATGGGTTGTCTGCGAGAATCAAGCATTCTCGCACCCTATTACATAGGCAGCCTACAAACTCATCTTAAAAATGTGTTTTTGGAAGAAGACAGCAGTCACTTTTCTCAAGAAAAAATTCATTGTTGGGAGGCTGAATATATCACTGTAGAGACATCACCAGAGTGACCAAAATCATGTGTAACAAGAGGTGTTGATCTATCCTTGATAGTCTATGTATACTTGTTTGTTTATGAATTGAGTTTCATGACTGATAAAGGATATTGTGTAGAGTCAAGTGGGCAGTAGTCTGTGGCAAGTTGATCCATATTTTAATCTTCAGTTTTTACTTCTTGTCAGAGTCCTTTTGTATGGTTTTCAACGGGGATATCTAAGTTTGACCTTGGTCCATGCCCTCACATGGATTTTTGTAAAGAGAAAGATACTTTTGATTTCTTGGAATGAAATAAAGTGATTGTTATTATGTCTCATTTGTGTTAATCTATGACTTTGTTACTTTTGCTTTTGATCTCCACATTTACTTTCTGTGATCTGTATATGTTCATAAAAATATATAAATATTTCATATTTTGCAACAATCTTTTCATTTAAAAAATTAGCCTAAGCCCTTGTAATTAATACTTGTGGATTGGGAAATACATTTTGAGGCTATAAACATAGGGTAATATTACCGACTATCTTTCCTTAGCCAAGCAATATTTTAAATGTTTGAGTAAGATAATTTCATATATTTTCTTCAACAAGATGTTTCAGAGATTTAGTGCTTTAGATGTGACAAATATGGACACTATGCAAGAAGTTGTCCAACTAGGAAGAAAGGAAGACAATATGCTTCCACCGCTGACATTGATCCAGACCCACCTCAAAAGGATGAAGAAAAGAGAGATGAGAATTACTTCCTCTAAACCAAATACAGATTTGAGCATGATTGCAGACCCAGGCAAATTGTTTGATCATTAAACTTATAGTTGATTGCATTCTTAATAAGTGAAGGATGTTATCTCTAGTGTGGGAGCCCTCATGACTTAGACCATTATCTCTGGTACGAGAGTCCAAACCTTATTGATTGATTATTATTCTAGTCCAGTAGAGAACCTAAAGACATAAAATATTTAGCAAACAAGTAAAAGAATACTTCCATCCTTCAAACTTTAGAGAGAGTTACTTGACTCAAAGGGAGTCAAACAAAATGAGAAGAAGGAAGAGACAATACCTTCTCCCCCTTCAACAGTTCAAAGGGAGATAGACATTATTCCAGCTGATTCAGTTGCTTTAGTTGATATGCCCAGAGATATTGTAGTAGGGAATAAAAGACCTGCCTAGGCTCGACAAACTCTACAAGACGCAGAGGAACATACAAGCCCCTCAAGGCACATCCCGAGAAATCAAAAGAGATTTTCAATCTACCCTTCATCCATGAGCCACTTCATTCATTCTAATCCTCCTTGTCATGGAGAAGCGACATGTGAACAGGTATGGAAAGATGCCATGATAGAAGAATACCAGTATATCTTAAAGAATGATGTATGAGATATTGTTCTGAGACCAGAAGGGAAGTCTAGGGTGACTTCCAAGTGGACCTATAAAATCAAACATGCAGTTGATGGATGTGTCGAGAAATACAAGTGAGATATGTAGGCAGAGGATTCCCACAAACAAGAGGGAGTTGTCTATGATGAGACACTTGATCTAGTAAGCCTGATACACTTCCATCAGTACTACCATCCATGAGTTGGAAACCACATCAGATGGATGGATTCTTGATGAGTTTGGGTTTCAACAAGAGTGTTGTTGATCCAAACCTATATTATTAGATTGTTGGTGACGAGAACTTGATTTTGATTACTTATTAGGGAAGTCGTGTTGTTGGATACAAGCAAGATTTGACTTCTGATTTTGAGATAAAGGATCTGGGTATGATGCACTACTTCTTGGTACAAGAAGTATGACAAAGGACTGATGAGGTTTTTCCTGAGTCAAGGAAAATATACAGTGGGGATATTAAAGAAGTTCAGTATGACTAAATGCAAATTCATGCCTACATCGATGGTGATGGATTTGAAGAAAATGAATGATGATGTTTCAGACAAGATTGATCCACAACCGATTGGATCACTGATGTATCTGGTTAACACCAGACTCGATATATGTTATGCAGTGAATGTACTTAGTCAATTCATGAGTCAGCCGAGATAGACTCACTAGACAGCAACAAAACATGCATTGAGATATCTACGAGGCATGGTTGGATATGGCATGAGACATGCCGCTAGTGTAGACTTGAGTTTGCATGGATATGCAGATTGGACAGAAAGTACAGTGGAACAGAAGAGCACATCTGGTTGTTTTTTTACCTTGGAGTTTTCCATGGTTTCCTAGTGCAGCAGGAAAAAAATATCTATGGTCTTGAGTACCATAGAGGCATAGTATATAGAATTGAGTGTGCGAAGCAGTGTGGATTTGCAAGCTTCTGACATATTTATTTGATCAAGAGATGGATTCTATGATTATAACCAGAGTTGTGTGAAGCTCTTTGAGAACCCTTTGTTTCATGATAGATCGAAACACGTTGAGATAAAATATCATTATATCAGAGACATGATGTAGAGGAAACCAATACATGTGCAATACCTTCCTACACATGAGCAGATTGAAAATATCTTCACCAAACTGCTTGCCAATATGAAGTTCAAGTACTTCCATGAGAAGTTGGCTTGGTGAAGAATACCTCTCTAGATGAGAGGGAGTGTTTATGACTACATCCAAGACAAATTTCGAGTACTTTCGTGCGATATTTGGCCTGATGGAGAATGCCTCCCTAGTTGAGAGGGAGTGTTGATGATTACAGCTGCGTGATACATCCTCCAGAAAATATACTGAGTGAGTCGACCTGAGAGAAATACCATGAGTTGGGTGTGCCCATGCGCTGGGTGTGTGGTTCCTCTCTGATACGGAGAAGGAGCGTTGTGTGCCCCTATGTGGAGTGAGGAAGCCCATGAGTTGGGTGTGCCCATAAGATGGGTGTGTGGTTCCTATCTGAGATAGAACTGGAATGTTGTGTTGGCCTCCTCTATGCAGAGTGTTGAGAAGATACTCCAAATTATTCTCCTATGTAACGCAGTGAGAAAGAAGATATGTTGAGTGGGATGTGTTTTTGGCTGAGCACAGGTGAATGTGTGAGGAATCCCATGAGTTGGGTGTAGCATTTTGAGACAGAGATGAAATGATGTATTATCCTCCTATGTGCAGAGAGTTGAGATTATGTGATACTCTAGATGATTCTCCAGTGTAACGCAGTGAGAAAGAAGATCTGTTGAGTTGGATGTGCTTCTGGCTAAGAACAGGTGAACGTGATCCTAGTGGTTGAGCACTAGTGAGTGTGGTTCTCCTGTGAGATGCAGTGAGATAGATATGTGGACATCCATGTGGCTGAGCACAGATGGATGTGCCCCTAGTGGTTGAGCACTAGTGGGTGTATGAGATCCCTTGCTATATTGTACAAGATTCAGACTTACCTGTAACCCTATTTTGTGATGTAAAGGGTACAAGTCGACCCCATCATAAAGTGGAATATAATTAATATGGAAATTATTAATTATATTTTAAGTTATTGAGGTCGGACTTGTTGTGCCAATAGACACTATTGTTGACAAGTTCAGTCTAATATAAATAAAGGTAAATTCCCCATTGAGAAAATATATCACAAGTGTGAGTTTGGAAATTTCAGCAAACACTTGTTCTTGGGAAAAGTGCGCACCTCTCTTGGGCGCTAGTCTTCTAGGGTTTGTGAAGCACCCTTTTCTGTGCTAGTTCTTTATGGTGGTGGGGATATTTCTCTTGAAGAATATAGAAAAGGATTGGCTAGGTTTTCTTCCCTTTTTGAGAAGGATTTCCCATGATACTTCTTGTGTACTTGTTCATGGTGTTTCTTCTTGTGATCTTGGTTCCTGCAACAAATTGTCTATGGTTTAAGTAAAATGAAAATATATATATATATGGAATGAACTTCATGCTTAAGCCTAGCTTATTAAAAAATCAACAAATGCCTCCCTCGCTAAGAGGGAGTGTTGATGTTTGCAGCTTCTTGAGACGTTCTCCAGATTGTACTCCTCTTTGATTTAGTTGAGTTGATCTATGAGGACACTTATCCGAGAGGGATAAGTGGGTTTGGTCTTATATCCCAACATCCCATGTGGAGAGAAAATGAGGACACGTCCCTTGTGGAGAGCACATGAGGACACATCAAGGGAGTTGACCTTGACATCACACACTATGGGGAGTTGACCCTGGTGTTTCTAGATGGAGTAGCCTCTAGAAGTCCATATCATACTCCTCTGTGACTGAGTTGAGTTGATCTGTGAGGGATCTTATCTGAAAGGGATAAGTGGGTTTGGGATTATATCCCAACGTCCCTTGTGGAGAGCACATGAGGACACGTCCCTTGTGGAGAGCACATGAGGACACGTCCCTTGTGGAAACACATGAGGACACGTCAAGGGAGTTGACCTTGACATATCACATTATGGGGAGTTGACCCTAGTGTTTCTAGAGGGAGTAGCCTCTAGAATTCCACATGGGAGTTCCATGTGTGACAAACCTTTTTCTACTACGATGGTTGTGTACCACTCATGGAGACTGTGTGCCTCTGGACAGTAGTTGTGTGCTACTATAGTGGTTGTGTACCAACGACAGTGACTGTGTGTCATTGTACAGTAGTTGTGTGCTACTAGCAGTGGTTGTGTACTACTGGACAGTAGTTGTGTACTACTATGGATCGGCACAGTCGTGTTCTATTGGATGGTATTGTAGTATTTATATGCTACTAGTTGATTTTCATGGAGACTACCATATCATTTGGAGCAGTTGTGTGTTTCTTGATCGCAGAGACTGTGACTGATGATTTGAGCTACCAATGGAATGGTAGTAGTTGTGTGCTACTAGTTGATTACATAGTAGTCATTGGACAACTAGATGAAGACATCATGGAAAGATACCTCCCTAGCTAATAGGGAGTGTTGATGTTTCAGCATCGGGAAGATATTCTCCTAGGATTGGTCATGGTGGTTTGACCAATGGTGAATGGCCCAAGCGTAGTCTTCAAAAAATAGAAGACTCGATGTGTTAGTGTTCCTCCAGTGTGTGGAGACATCAGGAATACTTTCACCCACAGGAGTGTACCTGTAGTGAATGATTATCGGGTGGACCTTCTCCTAGATTGGGTTGCAGACCAAGGGATATAGGATACATTTATCACAAACATGTACTTGTGGTAAATAGGCCTAGGTGTAGTCCTTCATTGATCATGACAAGGAATAATATGGACTCGAGGTGCTTGAGGTGCTTTCCACGTGTCAGTTAGCATCGGGCTGACATTCACTCACAAGGGTGTACCTCTGGTGAATGGCCCAGGTGTAGTCTTTCTCCTTCGTCTTGTTGATTTTGTTGAGATTTGGGTACCTTGGAAAGTGATCCCCTTGTGTTTGTGAGCTTCTAAACACATGTGGGAAGTAATTTGTACCATGTACCATGTACCTTATGTCTAATTTCACTTTGACTTAGGAGATCTAAGTCAAAAGTGAAATTTGGTCATTTTAGCCTAAAATGACAATTAATTCACTTTGTGGGTGAATTAAGGGACATAAAGTGAAACTATGGAAACTTAAGTAAAGTGGGTTTTGAGTTGAKATTTACTTGAGATGATCTCAACCATTGACTTAGGATGAGATGAGATGATCTCATCCACCCATTTATTAGGTTTCTTCATGCATCCTTAAGGAGGGCGCATAGGGCAAAGGAGAGCTCAATTATTCACTCATTTGTTCACTTGGAGAGTTTTAGAGAGAGCATGGGGATGAGGTTTGTTGCATGTGTTGAGGAAATATTGGGAGCTTCTATCCATTAAGGCAGCCAACAAGCTTAGGTCCTCAGTTATTTAGTGGAGAGGTTCTTTCTTAGAGGAGGGTGCACTTCATGAGGAGGGCTCATCACCAGCAGGGAGGACTTTCAGATCTCAGATTGCAGTGAGGTTTGTTTCATAAGGAAGCTACATCTTAGTATCATAGTGTTGTGGGAGATTTTCTCCATCAAAGCTTCCAGTTGGAAGAGAGCTCCAATTTAGTGGTCTTGACAACATTTTTGGAGGGCGCACCTTCCTAGGGCGCACTTGCTTCAGTTGGGCTTGTATTGCAGCTTGGATCAAGCTATTATTCTATCAATTTCTTATGTTTATTGTACTTGTTGTATTCCGCCTTCTATTCTCCCTATATATACACTTATATTCCAAATTGGTTTTCCTCGGGGGGTTTTATCCAGGGTCATGTTGACCAAAAATACATGTGTTCATTATCATGTATGTTAGTGTTTTAGAACTACAGTATTTTCAGCGGTAAATATCTCTAGGTGTGTTACATATATTTTGGTATGCATGTGCTAACCCTTGGTGACAAAAACTACATGTTAGAGCACCTAAATGGCCTATGTAACTGTAACAAATCAGCGAAGAAGTTACTGAACAATTTGTTGTCCTAAAACAGCAACAAACCATTGTTAGACAGTTGAAACTTAGAGCCAACTTGAGGTCAAAAACAGACCTAGTTGGCAACTTGATAGGACCTAGAAAATCTTCATGGTATCATAGCTTAGTGGTTGATTTTTGCTAAGTTTTGGACAGCATATGAGTGGACTGTTTTAGACACCTTTTGGGCAGATTTTGTGGACAACCATTGATAGAGTTTAGTGGCAGCGTGTTGGTAGATTTTTGTAGAGGGTTGTAGAGCATTTTGTGGACATTTTCGTCAGTCTCTTTTCACACCTACGTGGTAGGAGTGAGGCTGATTTTTCACGACCTCTTTTCACACCTATATTGCTAAGAGTGAGGTCGATGTTCGTTTTCCTCTTTTCACACATTTGTTGATAGGAGTGAGGCAACATTCATTTGCAGTTGGAGCATAAATTTGAGTGCAGTCGGTAGTGATGTCATCATTTCCGACGCGTGTGGAGGATAGGCTAGTTGGAGCTAGAAACTAGTCGCCTTGGAAGGCCAGGATTGTCTTTGTCTTGGAGGACCCCGAACTATGGGATATAGTTCAGGCAGTTTTTCATGTTCCTGTTGCTACTGCTCTCGTCTTGTTAGCAGAGTTCAAGAAGAGGAACAACAAGGAAAAGAGGACGATATGTGATGTAGTGCAGGATCACATCATTCCCCACTTGACTGGGAAAGCTTATGCATTTGAGATGTCAGCATCTCTATGCAAGTTTTATGAGAGCTCTAACGAGAACCAAAGGATGGTTCTTCATGATCGACTCAGAGGCATTCGTATGCTCCAGGATGAGTCGGTCACTTATTTCCTTGGCCGATACACCCAAATTAGAGACGAGCTTGGAGCCATTGGAGAGGTGGTGGACCCATATTCTATGGTGAGGACATCCTTAAACAACTTTACCAAACCATGGGTCCATGAGTTCATGGCATTCTTTCCAGGGAGGTCATGCCCACATGGGAGAGGATGTGGGATGATTTCATCCAAGAGGATACTAGACTTATATCAGAGGCTTTTGGACAGCAACAGACAGTGCAAGGTGATGAGGATCTTGCTCTTTGGACAAAAGGCAAGAAGAAGACCGACCAAGGAGGTCGGGAGGGTCCCAAATTTGGGGGCCCACCACAAGGAGAGAGAAGCAGTGGGTAGAAGAGAGACATGAGCACAATGAGATTCTTTGATTATGGCGTGATGGGTCACTATGCAGGACAGTTTCCCAAGAAGAAGAAGAAGTTGCAGGATGTTTCAGCAACGACAATAGAGGAGCTTGAGTTCAATGAACAGTTTGCGAGAGAGTTTTCATTCGTGACTACTCTGTCTGTTGTTACACCATCTAGCATCAGGTGGGTAGATAGAGTTGAGGAGGACCTACTGACTCATAGTAGTGATTCAGAGGTAGCTCAGACTCACTTTGCATGGACACCATCATCAGGGGTGACTGGTCCACCTGGGACAGCTTCAGTTTCAGAGTTGTTGAGACAGGGGGTTGGTGCAGGGGCTTCAGAGCATCAGAGATCGATGAGGAGGGGCGGCAAGGCACCAAAGAGGCTTGAGCCTCACTTGGATACGGAGACAGATAGATTAGATTTTGGTTCCACTTCAGGTGGAAGCTACTTGGCGAGAGGCCAAGTTGAGGATCTTTGTGAGATGTCGAGATTTTGGTACTCTTGGTGAGATACCAAGAGGGGAAGACTCTTGGTGATATTCCAAGAGAGTGACTCTTGGTGAGATGCCAAGAGTAGTGATTGTTAGCGAGATTCCAGGAGGTAGAAATCCTTGGTGGGAGACCAAGGTGGAGATCTTTGGTTTGATACCAAGATCTAGGTGATCTTGGATAGGTGGAGAGACACTTCCATCTATAGATCATGCAGATTGAGAAGATATGTGTCAGAGACTACTTTCATTGATCAGGGTACAACCATACTCACAGAGTGTTTTCCAATAGGCTACCATGTCCACTATAGGGATGAGATTGGGGGTGAAGGGCACTTTCTTCGGTAAGAGGGCGTGTTGAGATTTGGGTACCTTGGAAAGTGGTCCCCTTGTGTTTGTGAGCTTATAAACACATGTGAGAAGTACTTTGTACCATGTACCATGTACCTTATGTCTAATTTCACTTTGACTTAGGAGATTAAGTCAAAAGTGAAATTTGGTCATTTTAGCCTAACATGACAATTAATTCACTTTGTGGGTGAATTAAGGGACATAAAGTGAAACTATGGAAACTTAAGTAAAGTGGGTTTTGAGTTGAGATTTACTTGAGATGATCTCAACCATTGACTTAGGATGAGATGAGATGATCTCATCCACTCATTTATTAGGTTTCTTCATGCATCCTTAAGGGGGGTGCATAGGGCAAAGGAGAGCTCAATTATTCACTCATTTTTTCACTTGGAGAGATTGAGAGAGAGCATGAGGATGAGGTTTGTTGCATGTGTTGAGGAAATCGTGGGTGCTTCTACCCATGGAGGCAGCCAACAAGCTTAGGTCCTCAGTTATTTAGTGGAGAGGTTCTTGCTTGGAGGAGGGCGCACTTGGTGAGGAGGGTGCATCATCAGCAGGGAGGACTTTTAGAACTCATATTGTAGTGAGGTTTGTTTCAGAGGGAAGCTACATCTCAGTATCATAGTACGGTGGGAAGGTTTCTCCATCAGAGCTTCCAATTGGTAGAGAGCTCCAGTTCAGTTGTCTTGACAGCATTTTTGGAGGGCGCACCTTCCTAGGGAACACTTGCTTCAGTTGGGCTTGTATTGCAGCTTGGATCAAGCTTTTATTGTATCAGGTTCTTATGTTTATTGTACTTGTTGTATACCACCATCTATTCTCCCTATAAATACACTTATATTCCAAACTGGTTTTCCCCGGGCAGGTTATCCAGGGTCATGTTGACCAAAAATACTTGTGTTCATTTGCATGTATGTTAGTGTTTTAGAGCTTCGTATTTCCAGCGGTAAAGATCTCTAGGTGTGTTACATTTATTTTGGTATGCATGTGCTAACCCTTGGTGACAAAAACTACATGCTAGAGCACCTAAATGGCCTATATAACTGTAACAAAAAAGAGAAGAAGTTATTGAACAACTTGTTGTCCTAAAAAAACAACAAACCATTGTTAGACAATTGAAACTTAGAGCCAACTTGAGGTAAAAAACAGACCTAGTTGGCAGCTTGATAGGACCTGAAAAATCTTCATTTGACTAGGAATGATAAAAACTCGAGATGCTAGATGTTATCACATGCGGACCCAAAGTGAGCCTGATCTCAGAGAGAGTCAATTGGCTCAGAGGGAGAGTTGTAGGGGGAGTTTCCCCTTGATTCAAGAGGGAGATAGACATCTCCAAGGACTGATAGATAGGTGTCATGAGTCTAGGGCGAAGTTTGTATACTTCATAGAAAAGCTTGGCATGATGCAGAATGCCTCCCTCATTGAGAGGGAGTGTTGATGTTTGGACAACATCGAGGAGACATTCTCCTAGATTAATAATTAATAATATAATTATTGATTATTAAATAATATATATAATAAGTAATAATAATAATAAATAGTTATTTATTATCCAAGAGATGCATCCCTTCATGGATAGTCTCCGTATGTTTTTTATATATGGAACACTCATCATTGTAATAATACATCTATCATATATTATCTCATGTAGAAAATTCAACACAAATATGATTCTAAGGTGAAGCTACTAGCTTTGGGTGGATTGGTGTAGGGTTGGCAGCATGGTGTTCCAAATGCCCAAATATGATTCAAAGGTGAAGCTAATAGCTTTGGGTGCTTTGGTGTAGGATTGGTAGCATGGTGTTCCAAATGCCCACAAATGTGAGGAAATTTTGGGAAGGTTGCAAGATTGACAAGTGAAAATATATGGAGGAAGCAATGTGTGGCTAGAAAGATATTGTTGAAGAACTAGAAGATGGTTGAAAATAGTATTATGATTATTTGTGGCAGTGATTAAAACTGACATAAAGAGAAGCATACTCGAGTGATGGATAATATATTCAATCCAAATCAAATAAGGTTTTGCCAAGATTTTAAAGTTGGACAAGTTGGACATATTAGGGTCCATTCCATGATGGTGTCTACATATATAAAATAAATGTTGTTATACAAGGATGTGAAAGATTAGAAGAAGAGGTGCAATAAGGTTACCGTTTATTTCTGGATCAAGCCAATGTTACAGTGTCGTAGAGAAAATGTGAAGTGGGTACGTGTCAAAGGAATGAAAGAGAGAATCATAGGGGATTGTATGTGGAAGGAGTGAAGATAAGAGGTTATTCGAAAAAGAGAAGGGCATGCATGGATTTGAGTAACCAATGAGATACAAGGGTATGAAGATATTGAGATGTGGAAGCACCGTAAAGCAGATGAGACAAGCCATCAAGCAAGTTTGTGGTTGAAGATGAAGCATCAACATGTGGACTTGGAGGAGAATGGGAAAATGAGATTTGAACAGGGGCCGCTTGGAATAGTTATGTCCAGTAAATAATGAATAGATGGTTAGAAGACAAATCAATACATACCAACATGGTTTAAAGTGTAGAGGTTGTTGGAGATTGAAGCACTACCATGGACTTCAGCGTGGAAACAAAGAATATGATTGGTTGAGAGCCTCATGCTAGAGATTTGATGGAAGTAGAAATTTTTGTTGTTATTAATGAGCGTAGAAGCTCGAGTGTTTGTCTAGGGGTGATGTGATGATGTTTTTATTATTAAATGAAAATAAAATCCATGTGTTCTCATGTTGTTGTAAGTTGTACTTGATAAAGAGGTAGTTCTATAGGATGTTGCATATAGTTGTTAAAGGTTGTGTAATTCATTGCAAGTTGAAATTTGAATCATATTGTAGTGGATTGGCAAGATGTGAATGTACAAAAATTCCACTATGACTTTCATATTTGGAAGGGGCTCTACCCTTCTTTGCATCATTAGTTGGGTTTCATTTTTTCTAATTTACCTTGTTTCTTAATCCTGTTTGGACAAATCTTATAAATATGCACATAATCACCACAAAAGTAGAATCAAATTTATTTGTGAAATCTAGGCTTAATGATGTATCTCAAGATAGTTGGTCATTCATTTTCCATCTTTTCTTGGACTTCTTTGAAATCTTCTCTTAAAATTCCCTTTTGGAAATCCTCTCCAACTCTTAAAAGATTTCTTGATTTTAAACCTCATATTGGATTGTTTGCACCACTTGGCTTATTTCAAGGCTTATTTCACTATCATTGGGCTCAATGCTTTTATTCAAAGCACAATTGAGCCACTAAGCCAATTAGTAAATTGAGACAACTAGTCTTCCACCTCTTTAAGGTAGAGCACATACTTTAAGGACTCTATAAACTTGTCATTAAACTTGTCATTGTCTTCCACACTCATCTTACCTTGATGTAACCTATGGAAGGCATCCACCTTCTGTGGGAAGTATAAGGGGGTTAGGCATTTATCATCAAAGAGTTTGCAAAAAATTTTGTATCTAAATAATTATTTATCAACACTTGCTTGTATTCATTAAAAATCTAACATTCATCACATTCACAACCAAAAACCTAATTGTCCATAAGAATTTTATATTCACTATATCAAATTGCAATACTATTGCATTGATCGATATAGTCATCACAGCCATAAAATAAGTTACTTAAAAGCCACACTTAAATAGCATTCACCCCATGTTATCCATTGTAAGAATATGTGGCATACCTAACATTCAAGGCATCCAATTCCACAACATTCATAAAGAAAATATATTGACATATGTTCAACTATCCATTGCATCATCATTCACCTATCGCCAAAATAAATGGCATTGATAGCATTCACCGCACTTAGCATATAAAATAGGGAATTAAAGCATCATATATATTCCAGATTTGTAATCCATGGAATTAACGTATCCTATATTTTCTAGATTTGTAATTCATAATAAAATTCATGTTATGATAACTTGATGCAAACAACTAACACGTATCCTATTAATTATTAATTATTGGCTAAATAATTAAACATAAACCAATACATGTAAACTAAAATCTTCTTTAAGAATATACTAATGTTAATATTAGAGATAAACAATGAGGGTTTGGTTAAGATGTTAAAGAGTGGGTGTGGCATACCCCCACCAAATTCAAATCTTCTTAGAGACATGTTTCACCCCTCATGAATGGTCTCAACTGTGTAGTGCACTTCAAGCGATTGGGCTCAAGTTTAAGTCTTGGACGACTTTGGCGAAATAGATACCCCCCACCCATGTCCTCTTAACCAAAGGAATCTTCTTCAAGTCTTGTGTGCCATCAAACTACATTGCAACACAATCACAATAAGGAACATGTCCAAAACAAAATTATACAAACATAACTCTTATACTATTTAACATATTAATGAAGCATTATCAAATGCACAAAACAAATTCCCAAAATAAGACAAGAACACTATGAGACTAACCATAACATTATACTATTAGTCTTTCTTTCAAGATTTTTAGCAAGGCTTTTTTCACGTGGTATGTAATAATCCTATACAATTTATTTAATTAAAACGGCTTGATAGTCTTTAGATAATAGCATTGAGAAGTGAGGTGCTCTTGATAAGTTGAAGCAAAAGAGATGTCACATATAATGGGAATATACTTTAAAAAAATGCCAACATCGACAAGAGGTTTGCACTTGTGTTTTTATCCTTTTATCCTCTCAATGCTTAATAGATCTAGGGTTAAGATGGATCAATGCTAACTGCATATTCTATTTGTCGCCATCATTTTACATTGTCTCAAGCTTTTTAAGTGGACTTCATGTTTGCATTTAAATTCAAGGACATCCAATTTCCACGTTTAAACCACTTCATTTGTCTTTTTATTATAAAGTATGGAGTTGGCTAGCATTGAATTTTTTTGTCCCAAACACACAAAGAAGGAAAACACGTGCAAAGATTGTAAGATGGAAAAATGCATCAACCCCACATGCAATGTTTCCTTTGTTTGCAATGATGGCGGATATCGCATCACACAATAGGTAGTAGTGTCTAAATCTCAGGCAATCACATTGTTTTGTTGTTGATGTCAACACCCACAAAAGGACAAATCAATTTAATTATCACATCACAACAATGGGAAGCAGGTTCATCATGCAACAATAATGTCCAAACAATGACGAGATGGGTTCTCTACACTATATGTCAATGGGCATGGCAATTCTACCTACAATGATGCATTTTTTTCTTAAACAACATTTTTGTACAATGTCCCAATCAATGACAATAATTGAGTGATTACAACACAAATGGTGTATCCCATTTCATCATAGAACAAAACTAATATAATGAGTACTTTGTCAAAAGCTTCAGTGAGTATTTTGGTTAAAAATCAATATCCATGGTTTCAAGTTTGTTCCAACACAATTATGACTTTCTTTATAATTCTTGGTGTAAACTCTTTGGATTGGCACCAAGATGACATCGCCTTGCATTGAAGAGTTCAAGAGTGTTGTGATGGAATACCTCCAAACATATACAAATATCATCATTTAGTCGAAGGGACCATTCACATATTTAATGATTTTTTATCCAATAGTATGACTAACACATCTCAACGTCTCCCAAAGTGTTTTAGATGGGAGCTTCCCCATCGAAGTTTTATTTTGGTGAATCTATTATTTGATCATATTTAAAGGTTTACGAGTGTTTTATATGGAAGTTCCTCCATTGAAATTTTATTTTGGAGCATCCATTCTTTAATATTGGTCATGCTTCTCTGTTTTAAAAAATTATTTGTATAATGCAAATCAAAAGGAGAATAAATCTAACAATTTATGATAATAAAAGCTATATTTATGATATATGAAGATGAATATAGGTTTCATTTCTTAAGGAACTCTGTTCATCCTTGTTTGTCATAACTAATTCTGTCTAGAAAATTCTTTAAAGTTTTTATGATGTCTTATTAAACCAAGACAATAACGTTTTAGGGTTTGAGCATCCACACCAATAGTCTTAACAGTATCACAAAATACAATAATTACACACTAACATCCTTACCACCCAACAATGCAGTGATCATTCAACAATCAAACGTTGTATTCTTACCAGCCAAATGACCCTCCTTACTTAACCTTACGAACACAAAGGTCTAGGGATCCATCTTGGCTATTGCTCTAATACCACTTTGTGAATGCCCCTCCTTGATCTTGATAAGCCAAAGGTCCAGTGTCCATATTGGTTGCTCTAATAGCACTTTGTGAAAGCCCCTAACCATGATCAATACTAATGATATTTATTTTAAAAGTATAAATAATTTTTCCAAGGTTTGTCCAAATACCACTTTGTGAATCTCCCTCCTTCCTTGATCTTACAAACCCAAAGGTCCATCTTAGTTGCTCTAATACCCTTTGTGAAAGCCCCTAGGGTAGGGCTTAACTATGATCAATAATAATAATATTTATTATAAAAGTGTAAATATTTTTTTCCAAAACAAACATCAAGCGATGACAGCGAATTAATGATCAACATATGTATATGCCATGACAACGAATTAATGATAAGCATAAGCCATGACAACGAATTAACGAGTCTATCCCTATCCAATCAAACCAATCAACTATCCTTGAGCTGAAGAGTCTAGCCAATCCCCAACCTTTAGGCACTCAACAATTTGTCAACCCCCTAATTGATAGACATGCCAACGCACTAGAACACAACTAAACTATACTAACACACTAATACAAAATTAGATCAGCTTGGCCCCTAATAAACATACTTTCTGTTGGCCCCTTACATCTCCTATGATGAATTGATCAAATAATTAACAAAATCAATCTAAGTTATAGTCAGCTTGGCCCCTAATAAACATACTTTCAGTTGGCCCCTACATCTTTTATGATGAATTGATCAAATAATTAACAAAATCAAAGAAAGTTACGTCATTCTCTTTCTACCTTAAAAATTTAAACTAACAAGAATGCTAATAAAAAATGCTACATAAGACTCGCGCAGTGCATTTTTCGGCCACTCCCATTTCAGGATGCATGCTGGATTGCATTGCTTGATGTGCAACACTTCCATAAATAACAAACAAACGGAATAGGTAAAATAACAGACATTTTGCATGCCATAAAATTTGTCACATAAGACTCAGAAATTGATTGCTAATACAACATTACTTCAGAATTGTGCCTTCTCGGCTGTCTGCTATTTATGGGTAAGTTTGTAATGGTTGACATATGCTAATACCACAAGGTAAGGGAGAAACCAACCCTTCTAGCTAAGACCGTTCAAGGACTAATCCAGTAAGGCCTTTCAGAACCTTACCTAAGAATGGTTGACCTTTCAACACCAACCCTTCTGAAAAAGACCTCACTGGGTTGACTTTTCAGGACCCGAGCTGTACACAGGTAAAGAGTCATTTCCGTACATTTCATTAGACGACAAAGGGAGGCAAGGATGTCCATGCAGAAAAGAAAAAGGTTATCCCTGTAGTGAAGGGAAGGTTATCGCTTACTGACAGAATATTTTAAAAACACTAGACACCCAAAACTAGTATACTAACCAGTTTCACGCAATCAAACTTTTAGCGTGATCATTAAATATCCATGCCTTTTCAAATAGCAACTAATAAGAATTAATCTGAGTTCAAGGTTGCAGTAAACACACAACATGCCCTGTAGATGATTGACGTAGACTTGATTATTTGTCAATTGAAATATATTTAACGCTTTGTTTAAACTTCAAACTAGCCCTCAATGATGATCTACTAAAAATCTGCAAATAAGCTATTGCCGAAGAAATTGTGCTTATTCAGAGTTCAAACAACAACAGTGCAGAATTAAACAATAATCATCTTGAATAAAAAATGACAAGAATGCTCTATCCATACTTTGATGGTATATGTTGGTCGATGTGGAAAAGCGATCAAGCACCATGAGAGTTCTATATATAATGAAGGCTTCGGAATTCAAAAATTTCTCAGTAGAATACAGATCAAACATAACTTGGTGTATCTAACCCCAAGTCCCGTTGAAAGAAATTCTTGTACAAACAGGTGCCACTTGAAAAGCTATAACCTGAAACTGTACCCCTTATTCCAAAGACATGCATACAGTGCACGCAAGTTTGTATCAGCCACTCTAAAATAACCAAGCCTTCTTACATATTATTCTCAAAAATAAATCCCACAAATAAAGAATGCCATCCTTCCATGGCAGTTTTTAAGCAGAACCAGAAGTGATATCAAGCACCTGGACAAAATCTGTGCATGAATCTGAAAAATATGTCTGTAAACCAGCCATGGTTTTTCAAAGGTGCTCACAAACAGCATTTGTATACTCTGCAGTTGATGCTTGGCCCCCAAGGTCACGAGTGCGATATTCTCCTTCTTCGATAGTCTTTAAAATTGCATTGTGAATTTGATCAGCCTTCTCTTGCAGTCCCAGATGCTGAAGCATAGCAACAGCACTCAAAAGTAAAGCTGTTGGATTGGCAAGGTTCTGCCAGATGGAAAGCCTTACAGTTAGATTTTTGCAATAACATATCTGGAACGAGCATGTTTTACTTATATATCCCACCCTTAAATCAGTATATTATTTTTACATCAAAACTCACCTTGCCGGCTATATCAGGTGCTGAACCATGTACAGCTTCAGCCAGGGCAAGTCCATTCTCTCCAATGTTGAGGCTGGAATGCCATTCAATGTCTTACAGCTTAGTATTTCAGAATACAGACTCAAGAAATTGAGCATACTGAACGAAAAAATATAAAAGACTACCTTGGTGTCAACCCCAAGCCTCCAACAAGCCCAGCACAGAGATCGCTAATTATGTCACCATACAGATTGGGCATTACCAAGACATCAAAGAGTGTAGGGTTCTTAACAAGCTGCAACAGAACATACATATTTGACATTGTTAATGCAACTAAATCCAAACTGTTCTCAATAACCTAAGGGGAAAGCGTTATTAACAAAAATATGAACCATATAAATAACTTCTAGCAGCTGAGAGAAAAAAATAGTAGTATAACGTATAGACTGTAAATGGGACATGAAGAAATGCAATGCTGACTACAGATACAATTTATTTCAACCACATGACTTATTTTCATGCATGGCCAAATACGCAGTTGATTTTAATATATATATTTTCCCAATGTGATATAGAAAATTTAAGCATCTGTGAAGGTCAAGTGACATACAATACAACAATAACGTCAAACAATCTTCCCTGCAAAAACACTTACAATAATTATTGGATTTTGTAAGTCAAACAAGAATATGTTTTAACTTTTAACTGATTTGATCGTATAAGCATTACCTTAAAAACTACAAGACGTTGACAGCTTAATGCAAAACATGTTATAAAACATTACTCAAATAATCAATAGATCCGTGGGCTTTTCTCCCTGATGGTTGAGACACTAGAATCGATTCTTCATATTTCCAGTTATCATGAGATCAGAGGTAGATATTACTGCTGCAGTGTACACACTTGGAATTTTGCATATGATCATGTAATGACCATGTTATTCAAGGTATATCAATATATATGTCCTTCAACACCTGAGTCAGACATCAGCTTAGTGTCGGACTTACCAAATGGTCCCAAATCTCATTGTTTAGATGTTGAACAAGATTCTTTAGGGAGTCCTCATACATTAAGTAGCTTAGGCCTTGGAATCCTTGAAGCTGATTGATTCGGGTAACTAAACCTTTAGAGTCCTAGACAATTCGCACACTAAATTTTATTGTTTGAGTCACCCTTCCTGCGTTTTAAAATCCTCTTGCATTATGTACTTAATCAAACGTCAAGAACTGACAACTCCAGTTTTCCTAATTTATTTATTCATCACCAAGCCCTCTTTGAAATTCCAGTTAGTAAAAATTAGGGTTACTTAAGAGAATTTCCATGTGTCCTATGTCGCAAATCTTCTAGTTTCTTAGCCCTTAGGCACAAAAATTCTAGAAACAAAACCATGTGGGTAGAAGCCCATTGAATTAGATGTTCAACCCTGACTATACCATATCTATTTAGACCATTTGGTCACATATTTTCTTTCTAGTTTTCCACATATTCAGTACACAAGGAAAGCCTTGACCTACCCACTTGGAGAATTATCTCATAAAAATCCACACAGCAACATACTTGGTTGGGGGCCTGGATACTCAGATTCTATCTGAAGATACAAGTTTTATTTATTTTACATTTTACATTTTACATTTTTTTCCATGTGGATTCACTGTGTGTTTGCTTGCTTTGGTTCTCCTTATGTTTTTTGTGGTCAAATTTCATTGATTTCAGGTTTGATTCAAGAGTTTTATCGAATCATGTTTCTATTGCCTGTCATTTCCGTTTCTTTTAATTGTGGTGTACACTGTCATTGGTGAATCTTAGACATTAAGAATAGTAGAAATGAGATAATGATTTCCTTTTGATTTATGTTATCATAAAAATGGGAAATGGGGGCATCAAATTATTATATGTCCTAATCACTGATTAAGAAAACAAGCATTGGTGAGAAGACGATGGAGCACTACAAGTGCTTTGAGGGTCTCAAACAAAGTTATTGGACCAGAACCGTAAAAGTTAAAATCTCGAACCAGACTGGAACCAATGTGGTGTTCCCTGTTATAGCTGAAACAGAATATTAAGAGCAAAATAGACAGAAATATCACTGCGGAAAGCAAATAAACAGAACCAGAATTGGAAAATAACAATAGTAAGCAAGCCTTTATTGATATTCAGAACTGAATGCAATGTTCACTTGTCTCTTTGAGGGGGAAACCTCCAACATGAGCAGAGCTCCAAATACAATAATGTTCACTTGGCAGCCAATTATATAGCTTCTACTACTATATATAGTTTCTGAGTGACCAAAACCCTAACCACCTAGTGGATCTACATTAACGGGGCCTCAACCACTAACTAGTGGACCTTCTTTAATGAGACCACTTAAATTTATTGATTTCACACTGTACTACCTCATGGGGCCCAATTTAAAAAAGATGGCCCTCAATACATTAAATAACAACATATTCCACTAACTAGGGGAGTTAGGATGGGACCCTAACATGCCCTCCTCTTACAAAGCAGCATTGTCCTCAAGGCTGGAGATGAGGAAATTGGTTGAGAATCCCTGCTGGTTTCCATGTAGCATCAACAGGTTGTGCATCCTTCCATTGGATCAAAACTTCCTAGGTAGTACGCTGGCAAAGATAACGCTCATGTTTGTCCAAAACGGCCTTAGGCTGCAACCAAATGGAACCCTCTTTGTCCAACTCTGGAAGGCTGGTTTAAACTCTACAATTGGACTCAATTCTTCAAGCAGGACACATGAAAGACTGGGTGGAGCTTATAAGGGTTGGGCAGAGCCAATTTGTAAGCCCTTGGGCCTATATGTTTGAGTACAGTATAGAGTCCATAAAACTTAGGAGCTAACTTCCAATGGCTATTCTCCTTCAGTGAGGTCTGCTTACAGGGATGGAGATGAAAGAACACCTGATCACCTGTTCCTTCATGAGATTCTGAGCCAACACGAAGAATGTCAACACGGGCCGTTAGGGTGTTGTCCAGACTCAAAGGGGGTCATTTTAGTAGCACCAGGATAGGTGGTATTGTACCACCATTCAGCCAAGGGTAACAACTAGACCCATTGGGCTTGCCGGTATGAAGCAAAACAACGTAAATAAGCTTCCAAACATTTGTTGACTGCTTCTGTCTAGCCATCAGTTGGGGGGTGATATGCTCTGTTAAGATTTAATTGGGTACCTTGAAGCCAAACATGTCCTACCAGAAATTGATAGTGAAGGTGGGATCACAACCAATCACGATGAATTTAGACATGCCAATGAAGGCTAAAAATATTATCAATGAAGACTTGTGCTATGTGGAGGCCTTGAATGGGTGATGTAAGGCACAAAAGTGAGCATATTTGGAAAGGCGATCAACAACTATCGTGATCACTGATTTTTTGCTTGATTTTAGTAACTCACAATGAAATCCATAGAAATGTTACCACACATGGTCACGGGAATGGGTAAGGGTTGTAATGCTCCTAAAGGCTTTACTATTTCCCCCTTGTGTCATTGGCAAGTTTCACTTTGCCACAAGGTGTAGATGTCCATCTTCATGCCTTCCAAAAAGAATGAACACTTAATCCTTGCATATGTTTTTTGAAACCAAAATGACCCACTATGGGAGAGGAGTGTAATTCAGATAACACTTTGGATTGTGGGGAATCCCAAACCTAAAATATACGACCCTTATAGAAAAGCTCATCATTCTGTGAAGTGTAGCCTGGATGCACCTATGGGTCAGCCTAGAACTAGTGGATCATGGCATGATCTTGGCATCCGCTAAGCATTCCGGATGTATCACCTGTTGCCAGTCGAGCACTAGGAAAGATAAGGAAAATAGAAACCCATCCTCATCATACTTCCCAAACAACACATCAACCACCACAATTTCCTTGCCTTTCTTGTAGATATCTCATAGTTATAGCCTAACATTTTTGTGACGCACTTTTGTTGCTCTAGGGAGGGCAGCCTCTATTCCAGGAACTATTTCAAGCTGCAATGGTTTGTTTTAATCTAGAGATGATGCATGAACACGTAAGGACACCACATATTAACTGCATGAAGAATAGCCAACATTTCCTTCTCATAGGTGGATCTGTCCAAGTGGGCGAGTGGGCATCCCTCTTACATGAACACAGTCCCAATCCCTTTGCCCAAGGTATCACATCCTAAAACAAAAGTCTTATAAAAGTCTTATTGAAGTTATGCAGGGCAAGTATTGGTGTAATACAAATAGCATCTTTTAAACCTTGAAAATCCTATTCGAACTCCTCATTCCAACTGAAGGCATTCTTTTTGAGCAAGGTGATGAGGGGAGCAACAATTTTACATAGTTTCAGAAAAACTTCCTGTCACGGATGATTTTAGGGGCTAAATTTCGCTCATGGGCTAATTCTCCATGGTTTTTCCCAAAAAACGATTCAATATTCTAAAAATGATTCGCCCAAATTCTAAAGGATAAAATTATTTTACCTTAAAAATCGCCAAAATTTTATACAAACTATAAAATCCTTAGAAATTTGAAATTTTTACAAAAATACCACCAAACATTTTATAGTTGGCATATGAAGGATTAGTAAGATTTTCCAAGGTTTCTGCATTTAAAAAAAAAAAAATCCATACTTAAAATCATCCCTACTTCCTGTAGTAACCTATGAGGCCAAGAAACGGGTGCAAACTTTTGAGAGATTGGGGCAAGGCCAATCTGTCATCAACTCAATTTTCTTAGGATTAACACGCACATCCTTCCCACTAACAATGTGTCCCAAATATTATACTTAGGAAACACCAAAAGCACATTTAGAACATATGAGGAACAGTTGGTGATTACAGAAGAGTTGTAAGACCTGATCCACATGTGTTGCATAAGTTTCTATAGACCAAGATGTCATCAAAGAAGACCGGGACAAAATGGCATAGAAGGGGTCGAAAGATGTGGTTCATGAGGCTCTAAAAGGTGGAAGGCACATTTGAAAGGTCAAAAGGCATCACCAAAAATTCATAATGACCTTCGTGAATGTGGAAAGCAGTCTTTGGAATATATGCTTCCTTCATGCAAATTTGGTGATAACCAAAGGGAAGATCATGTTTGGTGAAGAATTGTGCTCCATGTAGCTCATCTAAGAGATCATCTATGACCATAATGGAAAATTTATCTTTGACTCAAGTTGTTAAGAGATTGAAAATAAGGACACATGCACCAAGTGCCTTCTTTTTTAAGAACCGTGACAACTAGAGAAGAGTAGGGCTAGGGTACTCGGACGGATGATACATGCAACCAATAGCTCTTGAACAAACTTTTCAATTTCATTCTTTTGGGAAAAAGGACGACGATACGAGCGCACGTTGGGTGGTAGGCTATCAGGGAGCAATGGTATTCTATGATCATGCTCTCCACATGAGAGCGGTAATCCTTGGGGAAGTTAAAAGACTTGTTGGTCTTTGTTCAATACTAACAGCAAATCTGGATGAACTAGATGAGAAGCATCCTCAAAGGCTTGAATAGCACAGTGAGAATGCCAAAATGACCCTTTGTTAGAAGTTTTTCCATATGGTGAGATATGACTATTTCTCAAGAGCCTTCTTTGAGACCTTTGAACATGTAGGAATGCCCATCCTTTTGAAAACTTATCTATAATTCCATAAAATCCATGGTGATGGGGCCTAATATTCTCAGCAATTCAGGACCCACAACAATATCACACACACCCATTTCAATGGCAAACATGTGAGTCTTTGGGGAATACTCACCCATGTGAAGTTTCACATTTTCACACCGACCACCACATTTCATAGATCCCCCATTATCAATCATAATCTGAAAGTTGTTAATACCATGGATATAAAAGTCAGTTTCTTGGGCAATGTGGTGATGAATGAAATTATGACTACTACCGCTATCAATTAAGACAATGACATTTTGATGCTTGATATAGCCAATCAACCTTAACATCTGAGGAGAATAAATATCAATCAAAGCATGGAGGAAAATTTGGGGTTCTTCACCTAGTTGGTTAGGAAGAGGAACTTCCTTTATGGTGGGGAGTGACTTCCTCCCTAGTCCTGCCATCAACTTCATCATCAAAAATGTCCTCAAAGATGGCCATAAATATTTTTCTTCCTTACATTTATGTCTTGGAGAATATTTTTCATCATAGTTGTAGCAGAGACCCATGAGATGATGTTCTGCCATTTCATCCTATTTCAACTTATCAACCTTGAGGGGTGGGGCAGGGTGCTAAGGAGCCACCATATTTGGGAGTCGATGTAGAGAAAAGTTGGGGCATTTGGAATGAGCATAGGATAAAACTTGTGCACAACAAGCGAGTTGAGTGGCCTCCAACCAAGTAGCAAGATGGTTCATCTCTACTTGGACTTTGATTTCCTCATTACAACCATTGATAAAGCATCACTTAAAAAATTCGTCGATTAAATCTTTTGTTCTAACAACCAAACATTCAAAAGCATCAATATATTATTCCACCGTGCTGACTTGGCACAATTTGATAAGTTGCCCCCAAAAATGGCGTTCACAAACTACTTCCATGTAATGACCCTTGGGGATGCTTTCTTATGACATTGCCACCATTGCTAATGTTCCCTACCTAGATAGAGGAAACCAATTCGAAGTTTCAATAGATCATTCGCTATGGCATGAAGGGAAAAGTAGTCCTCCATTTGGTCAAAGAAATCGATCTGATTCGACCCATCAAACTTATTCAAATAAACTTTCGGGAAGCAATGCATCAAATTGTGGAAACAGTTAGAAAACTAGAGGTCATTATTGTGACCTTCCTTATCAATGTGTTTACTATTATGGAATCTTTCACCAACAAATTGCCACCTTCATCAGACTTACCCTTCAACTTCTCAACTTGATCAAAACAAAGGATTACTTGCACGGTGAGGGAAAACATTGTTTTCCATTATGCTAATTGACTAGGAGAGAGACTAAGCCAATTTCTTTACTTCATCCATGGCCAACATGTTGCAAGTGTTTTCCATAGAACCACTAGGTCCACCAAAGAGGCTAGCCAAGAGCTAGCCTAACACAATTAGTGTCTTGAGAGAAATCAGTAGAGAGGAAGAAAAACTACTTAAAAGACAGTTTATTATCACAATAAATGGCATGAACTAAATCTAATTGCAACAATAAAAGAAGATACCAACAAGAAGGAAAGTTCGAAAACAAACACAATGCTTCTTTATTATAGGCTTGCCAAAAGGTTGATTGCGCCACAAAGACAAGTCCACAACTGGTACAATGACTATTCTTGCTCAAAGAGAGAGTAGCTAGACTAGAGAGAATGAGAGAGAAGAGGAAAAGAATGAGTGTATGTCGCTGCTGCAAAAATCCAACCAATAATCCATGTAGAGACCTCCAATATATAGCTCTAGAGGACGCACTTTACCAAGAGAGAGTATGAGGATGCATGAGAGAAGGAGAGAGAGTAAGAGAAGCACATGGGGAAGGGAGAGAGAGTTAACTGATGTGAAGAATAGGAGAGTTAACGCATGGGGGGATGAGTCATGCGCTTTTATTGAAATATGCACCCTATTGTTTAGGAGCAAATCGCATGGGAGAGAGTAAGTGGGGAATTAGTGGGTGAATGGATGATAGAGGATGAGGAAATAAGCGCTGAGAGGATAGGTTAAGCACATGCTAGATGAGAGGATGTGTCAAGTGGTTGAGGGAGAAAAGAAAGTCCGCATGGATATGAGAATGCACCCTAAAATATAGGAGGAGGCACACTCTAGAGTGAGGAGATGAAGAATAGAAACCCACATGTGAGTTTGAGGGTTCTAGAGAGGCGCTCTTATGGAGGAAAACGCTTAGGAATAGGATTTAGGGTGTGAGGTGGTGCATGCAAGAAAGGAGGGCGGAGTAATGAAGAGGAAAAGCACCACACTTGTGAGGGAAAAGGGAGAGTGAGAGGAGCACATACTTGGATAAAGGAGGAGAGAAATACAATGAATCAATGCACTTTAGACTTTATGAGAGGGAGAAATGCATGGAGGATAAAATTAAGAATCCAACGCATGTTTAAACACCAAATTTGGCCAAGGTATGCATGAGTTAGCCAATATGAGGAATTTCGCCCTATTTTTTAGGGATTTGGTGTTTAAGAGAAATTAAAAGGGAATTTAGAGGAATCAATGAATGGAAAGTGGAGTTATGGCCAGTGAGAGAAAAGTTGGTGAGAAAATTAAGCCTTGATTGGCTCAATCATCTCAATGGGATTGCCACCTCACCCATGCCCCCCTTTAAGTAATTTTGACTTTAATGCTTTTGCCTTGGAAAGTGCACCCCCTCATCAAATGACGCCAAGTAGATAACACATGTCACATTGAATCATCACCACTTATCGGAATTTGACACTGCCACTTGTCACCCCTGGAGCCAACCATCCCTGCTATATATAGAAATTGCTAAAAATAGGGTCTAGCTCCTAAAAAATAGGAAACTATCAAAAATGTTTGGGATGACTAAGAGAACATCGCCATGTATCATATGTCTAAAAATAAACACTGCTAAAAATAGAATGTGCTCGCATGTCAATGATATCATACTCATCGGATTCAATTTTTCGTGAGGATACTAAATATGCAATCAGAAATGACATGTGAGCGTTGGTGCTCCACCTGCTAAAAATAGAAATATCATGCATGTCACCCGGAGAAGGTCCAAAAGACTCAAAATGTCTCAAGGATCAACACTACACACTCAGAATCATGATATGAGGCCTAGATCTCAACCTGCTAAAAATAGAAAGTTCTTGCATATCACCTAGAAAAATCCATCGGGCTCAGAATCATGCAAGGACCAACCCTGTATGATCAAAACAGTCAAATGAGTCTCCAATCATTGTCTCCTAAAAAGTAGGCTCACCTACTATATATGCTATATAGACATCTCTCTCAAATCCATGGGAAACCAAGTTAACTCTACTCTGAAACAAAAGCAACCATATATCGATCATGCACCTGTCTCTGATGGGAACCAACCTCTGACTCACACAAGTGCTAAACTCTGGAAAAATCTCTAAATGCTAGCCTAAATAGTGCATGTTGGCTCTTAACCCTCAGGATTTTCAAGGGTGAAAATCCAAGGGTTAACACACGGCCAAGCCAAACACCAAATTGGTGTATGACACCCCCTTGTTTGTGGGACAAGGGACCCCCTCCTCGCAGCGATTTGACTGCTAAAGTCTATGGAGGTATACATACCCTACCCCCTCTGGATTTGAACCTGTGACCCTCAAGGAGAAAACACATGTTCTTAACCATTAGGCCCACTCAGGTTGTATATGTTCTTAAACACATGTACAGCCCTTACACTTGCCAGTTCTGAAAAAGCTTGGGCAATTTAAAAAAGGGTAGAGTGACATTCCATTATTGTCTCGTAGACATGAGCAAAATGTAGTTTAGCTTCAGGCAACTTAAGTGTAACTATTTTCAATTTGCAATAAGGTCCATGAAGGGTCTATGAGACAAAGAACCGTCTCTATAGCAACTTTCCTTCCTCGTATTCTTGTCAATGATGATTATGTTCAAACTTAAAAAACATTCCCTTCTCAATAGGTTCTACAGATTTTGACGGTTGTGTTGAAAACCACTACAAAACACTTTGGTTCTGTAAAGAGATTAGATTCATATTTCAAATTAAGAAGGTGATTGAATAGGAATTTATTCTAACATTTTGTGCCCAATCTGAGTCACTACTATCTGTTTGTTTTCACAATGCTTGAGGTTGGGATGTTGGAAGAACTACACTTGAATGACTCCCAGAAGCTCATGTACAATATGTAAAAGATGAAATAACCCCAAAAATGAGAAGAAGAAGAGCAATAACCACAAGGATCAGCACTTTGAAATGTTGCATTTCCTTATTTTTTGACATGAAGGTTTTGCTTGCTGTAATGTTGTTGTTGAAAAGACAATAGTAAATCACCAAAAACTCAAAACCCATCATACAAAATCCATGTTTTAAGTTGTAACTTCTACAGCAGATTTAGATTCAGTATAATACAAAAAAAATGGATGGTAAAAATGATTATATTTTCCAATCATCAATGTCCATCGTCAAAATCGAAGATACATGCCTCGAATATTCCCAAGATCTGCCCAAAACATCCCTGAAATCTGCCCAGAACATCTACAAAATCTGTCCAAAACGTCCCTGAAATCTGCCCGGAAAGTCTTGGGGACGGCCAAGAAGTCCCCGATGAAGTCCCTAGCAGTTTGAGGGCATTCCCTGGGTTCTCCTAGTCCCCAAAACATCAGAACAGCGGGTACAAGAGTCTTTTTTGGGGGGGATGGGTCCCCATGCAACATAGGAAAATATTGCATTTTACTGAGAGACAGATTAAGCTACCTTTTCAAAAGAGGAGCTTTCTCTCCATTCATTTTGTAATTGAGGATTTGGATGATCGAGGGTATGGAGAGATTGAGCAGTGACAGGAAAATATGAGCCTGGTGATGATGATGTATTGAGCTCCATTGTATATCAAGCTTGAAGACTAATGAAGAAATGAGGTATTGCTTATATTTTGGTTGGCTATGTTTACGCTCTTCAAGTGTTGTTAATATGTTGTAGAGGCTTCTTGTTACCATACGTATGTGAAGGATTAATAATGAAAGCACTGTGAGGAGGTTCTCCCTCTTATTTTATTTCTGCACCTGTTATCCATCTTCTATCAAATTAAGTTGCAGATTTGGATGTACGTTTCAGCCATAAAACAACACCTTCATAATAGGATTGATGAGTGGCACCCCTTGCTCTCCAAAATTAGTTTCTATAACATATTTCCAACAAACAATTAAGGGTAAATTGCATCAAATTAGCTCCTTTTACCTTAAGTACACACCTAAATGATGAATGTATCAACTAGTTCTTTCATCCATTAGATGGTTGAATGTGGTAAACTAGCCCTTTCTACCATATAACCTTACCAAAGTAGTTGATTGCAACAAACTAGCTCTATCATTTC
>JZKD02S1061981.1:57919-70565 GCA_000966675.3 Picea glauca | reverse complement strand
CATCTCCTTGTTTCTTTGTAACATACTTCCACAATGGATATTTGTTGTCTTGACTTTGTTGTTTTGCTGCCCTGCTGATTTTTCCATCATTTGAAGCTTCACTTCCAGCTCCACTAGCAGAAGATGGGACACTAAAAGAGGGTACTGAATTTGTTGGAGGAGGAGCAACACCAAAATTGGGATTCTTCCCTTTCCTTTGCCCTTTTGCTGCTGTCTTTGATGACTGAGCCATCAGTTTTGTTGGAGGAGGAAGAAATATCACTGTTGTAGCAAAAAACCTGCAGTTTGGTCCTCAAATCCACTTGGAAACACTTGCAATGCTATCAAACCTGCACAAAAACCTCTTCCTTGCGAACCAAAATCGCCCACACCGTGACCTGTTGAGAAAACAATGTGAAAATGAATGAGAAAACACTTTTTAGAGGGCGCAAGCCTCCTTTTTCCATGACACGTGTCATAAAATCAGGACACCATCCTAATTCGTGTCGGACACGAATTAGGTCGAAACCGTGTCCCCACGTCGGATTCGAGACATGAGGGGGGTTTTCAACGAATCATGTTTCATAGCTTAACAGCAATATCTATGATATTTGTATGGCTGCCATACATATCTACAAAACATACTCTGATGTCTAATTCTCTTTCCAGTAATATTTAAATTCTGAACCAACGAGGCATTCCCTAACTAAATTATTACATCTACTTAACCTTGATGCAAACGAAGTCGGTCGAAGTCTGATATTTCGGTTAAAGTCGTTTTGATTATCTTAAACAAATCCAAACTCAGTTTTAGGAAAGGAAAATATTAAATAGCCTAACTTGAGATAAATAATTCGGTATGTTTTGAAGGTTTTCTGAGATTCGGTTGAAGTTCAATTTATCTCTGTATGATTAACTCCTAAAAGTGTTTTCCAAAAATGCAATAATGACTCCATTTACCCAATAAAGGCACTCGGTCTACTGTTCTTCCGCGTCTCACAGGGAGATGCAATCCCCAGATGGAGCTTATGTTGGAACACATACCATTCTGAACTTTTGAGCTTTATACTTTTCACCTCATGAAAATATAACTTTTACCCAAAGAAAACGAAAAATTAGAAAATGACTTTTGAATTTTAAATCAAATTCATTGCTAGTTAATTAATAATAAGGCACGCAAGATATCCGTCGTTGATGAGTTTTCCTTGTTGATCGAATGACCCTAATACCTTCGAAGTTTTGGAGCCACCTGAATTTTAAAGAGGTAAATATCTAACGGTCGCTTCAGAGCTTCGCGCTTCGGATGTTTCAGTAAGTCTTAAACAATCAAAACTCCGAAACTCTGAAGCCCAAAGGTATATGCTCGCGACTTTTTCTAAACCGTTTAAAAGCACAAATCGTAAGACGCGTGCACCTTTCGAGTCTTTCCTGAGTTGACACGTGCCACCCATTTTGACTTTTTCATTGATGGATTCACACGATTCCAAGTAACACGTGGCACCTCTCTTTTCTCGACACATCATCCAGAGTGACGTCATCTATACCACGTCACTACGGGAGATGATCCTTCGAGAGTTTAACAAAAAACGAATTCACGAATCACCGAAGTACCAAAATGTCGAAGTATTAAATGTTTAAATAACTAAGTTAATCATGATCAAGAGATAACTAATGACTCTGCGGTTCAGATTTCGGACTTTTCCCCTGTATCATATTCTAAAATCCCTGAAGTCTGAATTTCCGAAATACATGCAATTAATTAAGACTTAAAATCAATTATTTGATAATTAATTGCTTCGCAATTTCGGGTTTCGGGAAGTTCTTCACGAGATACATCAAAAATCCCCGGAGTCCGAACTCACAAAACAGTTAAAGTTAATGCACCATCTTAAACATGATTAATTAAGGTTTTACAAGCAATTATTCAGAAATTAATCTCTTTGCGTATTCGGGATTCGGGAGGTTCCCACTCTGTCACATCTAAAACTCCCGAACGCGAACCGTCGAAGTATTGATGGCATTTATGACTAATTAAGGATAATGATTCAAACGCGGATTGCGGATCGCCAAGTACACATTTCCATTAACGTTAATAAATTTTTCGTCAGTGAAGCTATACGAAAATCAATGAATCTGTTTTGAATAAAAGCATTTCAATTTCGAATTCATTTTCACCTTCTGCAATTAGCAAGTTTTATTTGTTTGAAAGACTCACGGATTTTCTCTACAACAGGTAACTTCACTCTGTCTCCTTAGAAATTATGGCACCACAGAAAATGGTGAAAAAGCCTAAGGCGGCGGGCGAGGATTCAAACCCAAATGTGGACGTTCTTTCGGACACCATGCCGCGAGCCACAGACACCGTCAAAACTTGGACACAAGTTTTCGAGATTCTCGAACGTGAAATCATCAACTGCCCGGAGGACTCCGCCGAAGAAGAGGACGACACTTATACAACTAAACTCAGACACATAGCACAGTCGGAGCTGCACAAGATAGCGGCATGGCCAAGGCTCATGCCTTATAACGACATGATAAGCTGGGGCTTGGAGCACGTTGACGTCCAGACCAGGAGCATCATCAACCATCAGAAGGTTGTCGTCGCCTCTTTCCGACCGAAACATATGCAAGTAATGTATAAACTCTCCCCTAATCCTAGATATACATACAATGTTGCATTTATTCTGGAGTTCGAGCAAAAGGAATGCATCCAATACGCCAGAAATTGTCACGATATAATCAACTCTTGGTGGGAGCACCCGGAGAGATACAGAACCGACGCTCATGGTATATATGACACAACGTCTTTGGACGCACATATGGTGTATGTAGCCATGATGCCATGTCGATTGTTCAGGAAGAAAATCCCTACGCATTTCTCGGTGGAATGGGTATCCATTATGCACGAGGTGGCAGAGGGTTTCACTTTCAATTGGGCAAAATGTTGTCCGATAACTTGGCCAAGAGGATTGTCGAATATAAAACAGCGAAATCAAAAGGACAGCCTGCCCCCTTTTACATGTCGGCCTATATCATGGACGTCATTTGTTTCATGACACCTTTTCCATTGATAAATTGGAGTTGGACCCCGGCCAATGTCGAGCCCATTCATTTCTACCATTCCAAGCTATGGGAAGAAAAATCCAAGGATTTATTTTATGAAATCTGTCACAATGTTGTGGTTCTTGTTCATATATCCCTGTATGGTCACCCACCTCCCCAGATTTCAAACAAGATTATGGGAAACCTTGGTAAGCTAGCAGATTGGTTTATTGAGGAGAACTTCTCCTAGATCAGGGTTTTTGGGTGCTCGGTTACTCCCCATGCTCTCCCACGACTTTTACCGGACCGGCTGGTATGCAGAGAAGTGGCCTACTAGACAATGAGAGGAGGCATCAGCAAGGAGCTGAAGGCAACACAGAAAAAGGTATGGCCGACTTTCCCTATTCAAGTTGGCATGTTTTCATTACTGAATTTTGATCACTCCAAAGTGGAGGTTGCAACTCTGGAGGATGTCAAATTGCTTGACATCGAGTTCAAAAGACACGATCCACGTAAGATAGTGGAAAACCACCTGGCCCAGTTCAATATGAAGCGATATATGCACGAGAACTCCCTGTATGACGAAATATTCAGGGGGGGGTAGATCTTATGAGGAAGTTCAAGGCAGATTCCAAACCCTGCCCCTGGATCAACAAGTTGGTTTTATCAGCTTTCAAAAACACAGGCGAAATAGTCTACCAAAGGTACTACAAGGAGAGCAAATAGCCACTCCCTCTTCTCAGGAAATTAAGCCTACAGGTTCTGAATCCAGTCACTCTGGTAAACATAAAGTTGAAGAAACCCCAAAGAGCTCAGAGGGGTTAGTACAGGAATTAGAAACATCATTGTCATGCCAGCTAAGCCCCCAGGCAATAGCTCAACTCAAAGCTTTCCTAAAGCAGGGACAAGATTCGCCTCCTTCGTCACCAACTACCCCTGCTGGTACCTCAAATACAACAGAGCAGCAACAGTCCATAGAGATTGATACTCCCATTACATCACTTACCCCTCTACAATCCAGCTATGGAAATCCTAATTCTAAAATTGTTTTTGTAAGTGATCTTACCTCCATCTCGCCCGAAGAGATGCCTACTTTGGATTTCTTCTTTAGTAAGAAACGAAAGGCCATCGTGAAAAGGGAATCACACCAGAATGATGGAGTGATAACTAAAGGGCAGAGAATGGTGTATGACGGGAATGATTGAGATGATCCAGAATTCGCAAAAGAAGTTGCAGGTTCGTTAGGTGCTTTTGCCACTGCCAACCAATGGTCTGTGGACAATTTGACCGAACAACTGCGACAGAAGTGCCTATTGGTAGAGCACTTGCAAAATCAAATATATACCACTGAGCAGACTATCAAGAACAGGATGAGTCAAGACTTCGAGCAAATTAGAGCTCATGATCAGCAGCGAATTCAACAGCTTTAGACCAACCTTGATGAGCTCCATCAGAGTTCACAAATCAACCAAGGTTTGGTCATTTAGCGTGAAGAATTGATAAGACAATTCCAAGCTAGATTGGACCTGACCGAAGGTACCTCAATAGACATTTCGGCCTTCCAAACTCAAGCATTGGAAATAAATGAGAAGTTGGAAGCTGCCCAACAGGACCTTTTTCTGAAGGTAGATGCCATCCAAAAGTGCTACCCGGCAATGGACCTTTCTCTGAAGGACATTTATGTCAAGGAAAGAGAGGCCCGATCAGCCCGAGCTAAGTTTCAGGAAGCCATCATATTGGTGCAGAAAGATAACATCCCTTATTTCCCTCTGCTCTCTCCCTCTGAACAATTAAGAGGTGATATGGCTCTAAAAGTCTGGGAAACAAATATGGTAGAAAGTAAAAGATTTTCCAGAGAGGTAAAAGAGGCTTGCCTAGAAGCATTGTCATCATTAGACAAAAAGTTAATTGATTTTGAGGGAAGTAATATCTCGGAAGCCCTGGGACAAATTGATATAGAAATGAACCAGCATAATTCCAGAAAGAGCAAAGAAGAAACTCTGGCAGCCATTCAAGAAATGAGTCAGGTTGACCTTCTTAAAATCAATAAATGGCTAGTGAATCCAAGCTCACAGTTCCAAGCCACAGCTCAAGAAGTGAAAAGGATCCAAGAAAAGATGCCTCGAGTAGAAAGGAAATTATTCACTTCCGAGGTAAATGAAACGATTGAGCCCTCAAGGTTTGTGGTGGAATTATTGGATAGATGCAACCAATGTATTGAACATAGAAAAGAAAGCATAGTTGGGAGCCAGTGAGAAAACGTGCACAGTGCCCTTTCCTTTTTCCCTCTCCACCTTCTACCTTCCAACAACCACTTATCTCATTCACTCACATTCTAATCTCCACTTACCTCCAGTTCATTATCATACACTTGTCCCATTATCATTCTTTCCACAGACGATTACTTTTTCCTATGCCCGTTATCCATTCCTTGACGATCCATGCAGAGTTATCCATCCAATTATCCTTCTTTGTTGATCTCAACTGTGATCCATTGCATTGTTGAACATAGCTAGAGGGACAGATGGAAACAAGCTAAAACGGCCAAGACAATACGCTGAATCGTTAAGGTGGCCCACATGACATTTGTATTCAGCCTAAAGGACTAAGGAAAAAAGGTGTTTTTGCCAACAGATGAAGAGACAGAGGAGAACACCAGCGGAGCCCATCAAATTTTACACACTGTTGTCTTATTCAGATATATGTTATTTTAATTAAATATTTTAAGTCGTCCAATTATTTTGAGTTGTGACAGATTTTGTATAAGTACATAGATTCAAGATCTATTCAAGGTTGCTTCTTGCCGGATGTAATAGAGAAACTCTCTTTTTTTAGTATTAATACAAGTGCAGACAAAGATTCTAATTTTCGTTCAGTTTGAATTATGTGTTTCTCTTGTATTTCCATATCTCTGAATTTTTGTATGTGATTCCTTGATAAACGATTGATTGCAATTTAGTATTACAACTACTATAATCATATTATATCAGCAATTCATTAGGTGAGCAGTTTTTTCTCTATATTTACTGTGAGTAAGACAAGACCTGCAAGCTGCGTGAATTACTGCATTTTATATCTTGTTCAAGGGTACATTCTCTACTTTTCTTCTGCTGCAAACAAGGTGAGACTCATCTGCAATTGATGCCTAACTTTGTTTAACAGTTTTGTAACTTTTCTTCACACCATTTGATATTATAATTGTGACTCAGACAATGGAATATAGCCTCTGTCCTGTCCTATTATTAATTTCATTTAAGGATCATTTCTTGTATAACTAAAGGTAGGAAAAGCACTCTTTAAAACATTCTCTTTAAAAATTCTTGATGCCTGACATTACTCTTTGAGCCTTAGGATTAATCTCAGGAACAACATCCAGCATAAAATCAAAGGAAATTATTATTTTTATTCCTAGCATATGCCACGAACTTCAACAAGGTTCCAGCGTTTGAATACTTTAAGTATATAATTTTGGCACTTAATACATATAAGCTCAAGTATTCAATACCAGTTCAACGCTAAGATGATATCAGCATAACATCTTTAGTATGCCCATGAATATTACAACATGTGAATACTTTGAGTGCATAAGCTAACACTCAAACGTATATCAGTACCAACATTTAAATAATCAGTTTTAGCGCCAAAGGGATATCAGCAGGAGGTCGTTAATGTATGATGGTGAGTATTAATGTAATATTCAGCATCTTTACCAATGAGCACGTGGAAATTCTAAAGATAGAAACGGGTACACAAGCAGGTGGTAATCTAACCAATGAATCGTGGAATCTGGAAGAAAGGGACAATCCATTGGCTAATATTCCAAGCTTGTGGAACTGAGCGAATCATCAAATAGAGGCATCTAGTCTATTTTGAACCATTTCCCAGTATCTTAGTGGATTGTCGCTCTATACTTAGAGCTATTAGAACTATCTATTGTATATATATGTGTGTGTGCTCTCATGAGTGAAGAGTAGTGAAGTGTGAGAGCAAGACTGTATAAGAGTTGTTCTAAACTCTGATGTCTTAATATAAGACTACTGCGTATGAGTGTTATTATGATCTTTTGTCGGTGATTTAGTCAAGTATAAGCACAGGCATGCCTGTGAGCTTGGTCCCACTCACAGATACAGCTCTGTGTTGATTAATTTTCTGCATTTAATTATTAGTTACTAGCTTCTAGATAGATGTTAGTTTATGTTAATTTTCTTTTTGAGTTGAATACATGTTGAAGGATGGATGCAAGCTGCACAATGGCCACTTGCAATTTGCTGAAGAATGATGACTAAGGATTGTTACGACTAAATTCTTACAGATTATTGATTTTGTTGTCATCCTTTGTTTATTATGATATCATATATTAAATTTGGGTGTGCACTTTCTATCTGTAATAATGTTTGAATGTCATCAGCAAAACTATGAGTTGGGAATTTTAAAGTCCGTTGATCTGATTCCGATGCATTGATTTAATAATAGTTTGCTTTCAGTATGTGAATTAGAATATATTAGATAGTTCCTTTCGACTGTGTGTGTTTGTTGTAAAATCATTGTACTTGTGCCCCCGCTCGGTGAACATACGAAGGGGCTAGGATATGAGAGCTAAGAGTCCTAACTCAGAGAGATACCACTAGCATGGTTGGAGGTTGTAAGCATTGTAACTTCATCTTTTATGCTTTTCTTTCGATTCATGCGTTGCTTAGTTTAGTTGATTTCTTTTGGTTAAATTGCATAGTGTGGTAGATGCCCTCATTCTGTGTATACTGCACCGAGTGTCTCATAAGTACAAACTAAACCATGGGTTGACAAATTAAGTGAATGAGTGTAAAGTGGCACCAAATACTTGGGAATCATATTTACACCTCGTCAACTGTACCGTTAGCCATACTACCCAATTGCCTAGTACGTGAGTGATCTCCCCAAGTGTTGTTCTCGATGTATTATAGCAACAAGACAGTCGACAAGATTATGTAAATCTGGTTTCAAGTGTGCCTGGGGGCATTTCCAATATACCCGAAAGTATATTAAACACAACCCGTATACAGGTATTGTCTAATGTGATACTACTCAAAGGGGTACCAAAAGAGGTTACAAGGGTGTCCAACTAGGTGACACGTCTTATATTTTCTATGTGTATTCATTCCCTACCACAAGTTTACTCGTTGAGCAATGAATCTTTGTGTTACTTAAAAATGTCGAAACACATCTCTAGCGTAAAAAAAATTATAAAATTGGAGCACATGTTAGCAGTGTTGCACATATCGCAATATTATCGAATTTATCGTGAATCCGTGATAATATTGCCAAATAGACCCTCGGAAATAACATTGCTGCAAATAATCGCGATAATTACGATATTTTGAATTTATCGTGATAATTTTCAATATTATTGCGAGACGATGGAAATTATCGCCCTGCTGCATTTTGTTTCGATTTTTCACCTTAACTTGCGATTTTGGGTTTTTTTCTCTAATTTTTCAAATGGTGCCTAGGGGGATTGAGCTCTTAGGGTATTGTGACCATTTTCCATCAAGCAAACAAGGGGAAATCCATAGTTTTCATTGCCATCAACTAAGCATTTGTGGAGTGGGGATCTAGTCCAATCTACCATATCCATATTCCTAGGTATGTAGAAAAAATTTTGCCTTTCTTTTCTTTGTTTTTCAAGATTTAGTATAGGGTTTGCAATGTCCATTGGATTTGCATCTTCTTGCCATTTTTTAATGGGAGATTTAACACTTATGTAGCTATGATAGTTTAATTGCAGCATTCTTTAAGAGTTTTGAAATTTGTGGATCTGGATTTTGAATTTCCACATTTGTTTTGTGCCATAGGTTTAAATTTTAAAGATTTATCATTTATTCAGTGCTCAACAAAATGGATCCAATGTGGGAGTATGGTGAACCAGTGGATCATAATAGAACAAAGTTGAGTTGCAAGCTATGTGGAATGGAAATCCCATGAGTTGAGTGCATCGTTCTGAGACAGAGATGAAATGATGTATTAGCCTCCTCTAAGCAGAGAGTTGAAATGATGAACTCCAGATGACTCTCCTATGTAATGTAGTGGGAAAGAAGATCTGTTGAGTTGGACGTGCTTGTGGATGAGCACAGGTGAACATGATCCTAGTGGTTGAGCACTAGTGAGTGTGGTTCTCCTGTGAGACGCAGTGAGATAGAGATGTGGACATTCCTGTGGATGTGCCCCTAGTGGTTGAGCACTAGTGGGTGTATGAGATCCCTTGCTATATTGTTCAACAGTCAAACTTCCCTGTAACCCTATTTGTAATGTAAAGGGTACAGGTCGGCCCCACCTTAATGTAAAAGATAATTAATATGGTAATTATTAATTATTTATAAGTTATTGAGGTCGGCCATGTTGTGCCAATAGACACTTCTGTTGACAGGTTCAGTCTAATATAAGTAAAGGTAAAATCCCCATTGAGGAATCATAACACAAGTGTGAGTTTGGAAATTTCAGCAAACACTTGTTCTTGGGAAAAGTGTGCACCTCTCTTGGGCGCTAGGTTTCTAGGGTTTGTGAGCCACCTTTTGTGTGCTAGGTGATTATGGTGGTGGAGGTCTTTCTCTTGAAGAATATAGCAAAGGATTGGTTGGGTTTTTTTCCCTTGTTGAGAAGGGTTTCCCAGGATACTTCTTGTGTACTTGTGCATGGTGTTTCTTCTTGCGATCTTGGTTGTTGCAACAAATTGTCTATGGTTTAAGTAAAATACTAAAATGGAATGAACTTCATGCTTAAGCCTAGCTTATTGAAAAATCAACAGGTCATGCCTTCTTAGTGCACTATGATTATCCTTGTAGTATCTAAAATCTAGATGCCTCATGATGATCATCTCATGAGATACATTTATTTTCGTTTTGATGTGATTTTGTATTACATTGTCATAACTTAGGACTTGTGACTCGAGTCAAGACAAATACCATATTTCAATATCGATGTTTGATGGACCACTCGACATCAATGATCATATACATATTATATTGCAATTTTATTTTCACATTTATGTGAAAATGTGTTTGTTTGATGTTGATTGTTGCTTTAGAAGTTTAAAAATTTGAAAAAAGATGATTATTTTTGTATTTTTAAAACTTTCCCGATAATTCCCGATATTTTTGATAATTTCAATTTTGGACCCCCGGCGATAAATTCCCGATAACGATAAGTGCAACATTGCATGTTCGCATAGGAAAGTGCTCTAATACCACTTGTGGTGTTCCTTGTTCGCTGAAATAGAATATTAAGAGCAAATTAGAATATAATATAGTGACAAAAAGCAAGTAAACAAAACCAAAATTGGAAAATAACAACAATAAACAAACCTTTATTGATATTTAGAACTGAACACAATGTTTACATACATCTTCAAGGGGGCAACCTCCAACATGGCCAAAGATACAAATACAATAATATTGGCAACTAATTACAGAGCTTCTACTACTATATATAGTTTCTAATTGACCAAAACCCTAACCACATAATGGACCTCCATTAATGAGGCTTCAACCATTAACAAGTGGACATTCTTTAATGAGGCCACTTACATTTATTGATTTCACCCTTTACTACCTCACAAGGCCTTATTTAATAAACATGTCCCTTGATACATTAAATAACAACCTATTCCACTAACTAGGGGAGTTAGGGTGGGACCCTAACAACTAGAAAAAACACCGAAAAAAAATCAATGGTATAGAAAATCCATAAAAATATTCAAATTTTAATTAAAAAATTATATATTCATGTAGATCAATGTAAATCCAATCCATTAGACACCAAATATGCAAAGTTTGTTCATCTATATAGCATGTATAGGTGAATATAGCACAACGGCACCAAGTGCGATACATATCTAAACCTAAATAAGAAAACATTGAGGCTCTAAATTGTTGAATTTTTATGCTTGTTCAACTTGTTAACATTCTATTCATTTTTACAATAGCATAAGCATCATTAAGCATAAACCATAACCATAAATTGCATCATACAAATATCCAAGATCACAAGAAGAATACCATGCACAAGTTACACAAGAGATATACTGGGAAACCCTTCTCCACAAGGGAGAAAAACCCAGCTGCAACCTTTCACTAGATAATAAATTGTCCAAGAGAAAATCTCATCACCAAAAAGAAGTGCGCTAGAATCTCAAGAGGCTAGTGCTACACAAGAGAGAAGAATAGTCCAAGTGTGCGCTACTCAAGAGAGAAAGTGATCCAAGTGTTATGACAAAATGAGAGATAGTTCTCTCTATTTATACAAGTCCAATGTGAACTTATCCTGTCCAAAAGGTGTCTCTTTATCCAGGGCGACTTTAGGTGATTAGGTCTTCTCCACAAGACGTTGGGTTTCTGATTAGGTTTTCTACATAAGACGTTGGGCTTCTTCTTGTCTCTGGGCATCATAGTGAAAGGCTGCATCAATATGTCACACATGGTTGCACCCACTGTGGACGTCCTCATCTCTTCTAGGGGCTACGACCCACTAGAACAAGTCAGCATCATTGTCAAGGGTTGCTCCCTCATGATGTGTCCACTTGGTCAACTCCCAAGTGACATGTCCACATGGTCTGCTCCCATGGGGCATTGGGTGCCACCCAGGACAGCTTGCCACTCCTCTGACAAGTGTCATTCTCAACTCAGCCTCAAAGGAGCATTCTCCAAGTCAACCCAGCCCGATATGGGGAGAAGATCAAGGGCGTCCCCACACATCAACCCAACCCATCCACCTGGGGAGAAAACCCATCTCAAGTCAACCATGCCCAGCACAACTGAGGAGAAGATAGGGAGAAGGCACAGGTCGACCCAACCCACTGCTCTGGGGAGAAGACCTGAACAATGTCTCACGAAGTTGCAATCATCAACATAAATGGCCTCTAGCATACAAAAAAAATCATATTACAACAAATCACTACAACGTATGATCAAAATCATCCCCTCGACCAAGATCCTCTTCAACATCTTTTGTGTTGTCCACTTGCCTCAATCCTCCAAAGTTTGAAATATTTTTCACATACCTTTGAATTAGCACAATAATCACGGCTCAAATCTAATTCAAGCTTGTAGATGATATGTAGACCACTGGTGTAGATTCCCTATCCATTGAAATCAGCCCACAAATAGTGCCAAATCAGCTCCAAGCTCGCCATGAATCATCTCTTTGCCATAGCTCAAAAATCTCCAAATAGTCACAAATGATCAATGAGAAGAGTGATGCAAATAGAGGAGGGGCACCATTAAATCCAAATTAGATCTACATAAGTACCGTATGAATCTATGATGAATGAGCTTGGAGAAATTAGGATTTGGGACATCTTAGAGATGGTCTTAGTTTTATTAGATTTCAAGACATCAACTTTCAACACGTTTTTGGGGCCATGTTATCGCACAATTTGTACTTTCCCAAAAGCAAAAGGCAAGTGAACAATAAATTGGCGTAACAAGAGGTTGTCCTATCATTGTCACCTAAATAGGACACCTCTTTCTCTTTAGGGGTTAAAGCCCAGGGGAGACGTCCCCGGTGACCCGGGGGTTTGAGAAGGCAAAGATAATAGTGTCAAGAAAAGTTCTTCCCCTCTCACAAGTCACATTGATCAGAAAGTACCAAAGGTTTA
>JZKD02S1061981.1:41286-53400 GCA_000966675.3 Picea glauca | reverse complement strand
TAAAGAGCAAGAACAACATAAGGAATATTATCTCATTTCAACTCTTTCCGGCACTATCACCAAGTCAGAGGAGATTTGGCTAATAGACAGTGGTGCTTCCAAACACATGACAAGCTTCAAACAAAACCTTGCAAACTATCAAGACAAGAAATTCAAGGCAAAGGTTGAACTAGGTGATGATAGCACCTATAACATAAAAGGTTTTGGCTCTACCTCCTTCCGGTTTCACTCAGGTAATCTTTCACATTGATGAAATTCTTTATGTACATGGTCTAAAGAAAAATTTAATCTATGTTCCAGTTTTAGAAAGTAAAGGTTATTCAGTAGCTTTCTCCAAAGGAAAGGCCCTCTTATGGTCCTCAAATGAAGATTTAAGTACTGTTATAACCATTGGAACTCGTGAGAGTGGACTTTATAAGCTTTCAGGTCAAGTTGTTCAAGCTCTAGTTCATGAGACGATCAATCCCTGCGAGCTTTGGCACAGGAGCCTAGGACACCTCAACTACAACGCACTCCCAGGTTTGCAAAAGATGGTGACAGGTATGCCAGTATTTTCTGTTGAGCATGATAGTGTTTGTAAGGGTTGTTCACTTGGTAAGAACATAAAGAAACCCTATCCTCTCAGTAATAGAAAATCAAATGGCATTTTGGATTTAATTCATTCTGACCTTTGTGGACCCATGTCTTCACCCTCTATGAATGGTTGTATTTATTATATCATTTTTATTGATGATTGTTCGCATAAAACTTGGATTTATTTCTTAAAAACTAAAGATCAATCCTTTAGCAGATTTCAAGAATCTTGTTGAAAATCAAACAAGAAGACACATCCAAGTTTTCAGAACAGATAATGGTAAAGAATTTGACTCCTTCAAATACGATGAACTATGTCGAGCCTCTGGAATTAAGAGGGAGCTAACTATACCATACAACCCTCAGCAGAATGGGGTTGCTGAAAGAAAGAATAGAACTATCTGTAAAGCAGTCAGGGCTATGATACATGATCAAAACTTGCCTCTATCACTTTGGGTTGAGGCTGCCAATACTGCAGTGTACATTCAGAATAGATGTCCTCACAAAGCCCTTGAAGCGAAAACTCCTGAAGAAGTTTTCACCAGATGTAAGCCCTCAGTTGATCATTTAAGAATCTTTGGCAGCCCAGTTTATATACATATTCCAAAAGAGAAGAGGACTAAACTAGAGCCCTCTGGTAAGAAAGGAACTTTTGTGGGATACAATGAGACCTCAAAAGCTTACAGGATTTATATCCCTGGCCAAAAGTTCATTGAAGTAAGCATAGACGTGACTTTTCATGAAGAAACAGCTTTTCATCGGGCCAGAGAACTTCCATGTGATTCAGAGGAGCAGAAAGCTCCACCACTTGATTCTCCAGATTCTCCTCTTCCAGATGAGCAGAGGGAGGAAACCTCTGAACTTCTAGCAGATCCCTCAAGGGACTCTATTGAGTTTCCAATGGAGATACCTCCTGTCAAAAGGAAACCAGCCTGGTGTCGAGAGATATTGAAAGAAGCAGAAAAGCATTCAGCTCCTAAGGGCACCTTCAGAGAAAGCAAGAAACCAGATAAGTACTCTGGTCTCATAGCTCAATTAAATACTGTAATTGATTCAGAACCTTCCACTTTTGTTGATGCCTCCAAACATCAAGTATGGAAAGATGCTATGAATGAAGACTATGATTCTATTTTAAAGAATGATGTATGGACCATAGTTCCTAGACCTCATGGTAAATCTGTAGTAACTTCAAAATGGCTTTATAAGATAAAGCATGCAACAGATGGCAGCAATGAGAAATACAAGGCGAGATTTGTGGCTCGTGGTTTCTCTCAGAAAGAAGGAATTGACTACGACGAGATTTTTGCTCCAGTTGCCAGGTATACTTCAATTAGAATTATTATCTCACTTGCAGCAGTTTTTGGTTGGAAACTTCACCAGATGGACGTTAAGACTGCTTTTCTTAACAGTGAAGTTGAGCAAGAAGTATACATTGAGCAACCGAAAGGTTTCGTGATACATGATAAAAGATCTCATGTGTGCAAACTCAAGAAAGCCCTGTATGGGTTGAAACAAGCTCTAAGAGCTTGGTATGGTAGAATAGACAGTTTTCTACAAAGTCTTGGATTCTCCAAGAGCATAGCAGATCCAAATCTTTATATAAAGATTGTTCAAAATCATTCAATTATCCTAGTCTTATACGCGGATGATATGTTCCTCACTGGAGAGGAAAACTTGATAGCTCAGACTAAGAGGGAGCTTTCTGAAGAATTTGAAATGAAAGACTTGGGGCTCATGCACTATTTTTTGGGCTTGGAGGTTTGGCAGAAACCAGGAGAGATCTTTCTCTCACAGGGTAAATATGCAGTTGATACACTTCGCAGATTTGGCATGATGGACTGCAAGTCCATGACAACTCCAATGATCTCTAACATAAAGAAACTACAAGATTAAGTTACAGGTTCAGATCCAGAAGACCCCACTTTATATCGACAGATCATTGGATCTTTGATGTATCTCGTACATACGAGACCAGACATATGTTATGCAGTAAATGCTCTTAGCCAGTTCATGTGTGAACCAAAGCATATACATATGGTTGCTGTAAAACACATTCTGAGATATGTTTGGGGAACTATAGCTTATGGTCTCAGATACACCTCAAGTGGAGGTGTATTGCTCCATGGTTTTACAGATTCAGATTGGATGGGCAGTATAGTGGATCGGAAGAGTACTTCTGGATATTGCTTCAGTTTGGGTTCAGTAATGATTTCCTGGTCCAGCAGGAAACAGGGCTCCGTAGCCCAAAGCACTGCAGAAGCAGAATACATTGTTGCTAGCGTTGCTTGTTGGACAACTGAGAGGGGGGGGTGAATCAGTTGTTACCGAGCTTAAACAATCATACTTATTTTAAACTTTTTACAAAGCACTCAATGACAATCACAATAATGCAGGGCAATAAGCAATAGTACATTCAGCATCAGTCACACATATGAGATACACAGAGACAGATTTTCTTGAGGAAACCCATACAGGGTAAAAACCTCTTCTTCTTTATATGATAAGTAATATTTACATTCTTTACATTATCATACACATGAGCACCAACTCATGATGAGGCTACAACCTCTGTTTTGCAAGCTGCTACTTGCTGATTGCACCCACTCTCTAGATTCTCTAGCACCAACTAGAAGGAAGCACCAACTCCCTGGTTTCTCTCTCACCAACTAGAAGGAAGCACCAACTCCCTATGTGTTCCAGCATCAACTGGATGGAAGCACCAACTTCCAATCATACAGGCACCCACCTGTAAAACAGAGAACAACAGTCCTCCCTTGCTCCTCCCTGCCACCCTGGTTTCTCTGGCTACAACCAGATGGAGGCTACAACTCCCTGTGTTCAAGCACCCACTTGAACCTCTGAGGACAACAGTCCTCCCTAGCACCTCCCTTCCACCCTAAAATATAAATTTTGCTAATGAAACTTATCACAGTGATACAATATTGATCATTGGCTTACCAAACTTATCATTGTTCTGCTACACTGTGTTGCTCTGTCTGCATCAGTGTCTTCTGCACACTCCTCTACGCTTTATGTTCTTCTCACGTTATGCACTGTGTGCCATCTCAATTTCATCCTCCATTCCTCTGCTCTGTATTTCAGCTGCTGTACACTTCTTCTTCTACTCTCCTGAATCCCCCACAACAACAGCACCCATCTCTTCTTTCTTCGGCCTTCTTATAGTCTCTATGCGCCTTGTGCATCTTCTGTACGCAATGCTTTTGCATGTTCTTCATGTCGAGTGTTCTGCCTGTTCATTATTGCAACTCTTCAGCTTCTCTGACTGTTAAGCCCGTGTGTCCATCATCACTTGGTGTTATGTTGAGATTCCTTATAGCCTCTTCAACAGCTGAGACTCTTTGTCTTCTCTGTCATAGTCAAGCTCATCCTTTCCGTTGCAGTTACAGACTTCAACGCTCAACCATCTGTCAATTGCCTCCACGAACAGTCTTCATTCTACTGGCAGATTCCTTGTGACTCTTCAGTTCCTATGGCAATCACACAGAAGTCTCTTCGAGTCCTCTGGCAGAAACCATCAGTGGTTTCTAGCAGTTACACTGTGAACCTCCAAAGAGTGCTTCGGCAACTGAATCGCCACTGAACGATTAACTGTGAAGAGCAATAGTAGCCCTTCGATCATATTCCTGAATAACCTGCACCATTGGATTGGATCCGTGGGATCTTGTGTTTATTTCGCATTTCTGCATTTCGGAAATTCGACATTCCTGTGGTAAAATTTCTTGACGCTCCATGTCGCGGTCCCCGAAACTCCGAAAAAGGAGCTTAGCTGGACGTACTCTTCTCTACAGCTCTTCGACGATGTGACCACCGGCTGTGACCACAGCCTTATTCAAAAACTGCATTTCGCAATTTCATGTTTCGACACATGAGCATTTCAGCACTCCTGTGGTGAAGTGTTTCGACATTTCAACTCCCGGTATCCAAACCTCCGGTATGGAGTCTTTGACATTTCGCGACTTCGGGTTTCGCGACTTCGTGACTCCTGTGATGAAGAGTCCTTGACATTTCCATCTCCCGATATCCAAAATTTTCCTCCTCCTTCCGAGATTTCGATGTTTCACATTTCGCGATTCCGGGACTCCTGATGATGAAGAGTCTTGACTCTTCCAACTCCCGGTATCCGAAACTGTCCTCCTTCTTCCGGGATTTCGGCATTTCGCATTTCGCGATTCCGGGACTCCTGATGATGAAGAGTCTTGACTCTTCCAACTCCCGGTATCCGAAATTGTCCTCCTTCCGGGATTTCGGCATTTCGCATTTCGCGACTCCTGATGATGAAGAGTCTTGACTCTTCCCATTCCCGGTATCCGAAATTGTCCTCCTCCTTCCGGGATTTCGACGTTTTGCATTTCGCGATTACGGGACTCCTGATGATGAAGAGTCTTGACTCTTCCAACTCCCGCTATCCGAAACTCCGAGATGGAGTTATTTCCCGATCTGCGAAACTCTTCGTTTATGTGCCTATTTCGGGATTTCGGGATTCCGGATTTCGCAACTTCGGGACTCCTGTGTTGAGGAGTCTCAACTCTTGACTTATCAATCTCCCGGTATCCGAAACTCCGAAAGGAGTTATTTCCCGATCTACGAAACTCTTCGTTTATGTGCCTATTTTGGGATTTCGAGATTTCGGATTTCGCAGCTACGGGACTCCTGTGTTGAAGAGTCTCAGCTCTTGACTTCTCAATCTCCCAGTATCCGAAACTTCGAAATGGAGTTATTTCCCGATCTTTCCATGCAGTTATCCCTGTGTTGCTGATCTTCCTTGCCTGCCTGTTTGCCATCAAATAAACGAGCACACTCTTGCACTCTTCATGCACTTCTGCACTATCTCTTCTGAGCTTACGTTGTCCCTGTTTTGCCTTCGCTGCATACTCTGATCTTGCCATCAATGACAAGCACATATGCCTGTAAACATGCCAACATTGCTGGCAGAGAAGCAGTGTGGCTCAGGAAGCTACTCTCAGACTTGTTCAGTTCAGAGCTTGAACCCACAGTCATTCACTGTGACAATCAGAGCTGTATAAAGCTCACTGAGAACCCAGTGTTTCACGACATATCGAAACACATTGAGATGAGATCTCACTATGTCCGGGACATGGTTCAGAAGAACGTTCTCAACATTCAGTATGTTTCGACAGCAGAACAGACAGCAGATATTTTCACCAAGCCACTGTCCCTAACAAAGTTTGTATACTTTCGTGACAAGCTTGGTGTAGCTGAGAATGCCTCTCTTGCTGAGAGGGAGTGCTAAATTTATAGCAGCTACAAGAGCCATCCTCCTGGAGGATGGCAAAGACCCTAGCCGAGATCTAGGGCCCCCAGTGCACTCCTGGGGTACTTGGTTTGGGACCAAACAGTCAGTAACATGGCAAAAGACCCCTGAGAGGGCCCCCAGTATATGACTGAGGTTCTTGGTCTGGGACCAAGTAGTTAAAGCCCCTAGATATGTCTAGGGCCCCTGGACATGGTCCAGGGTACTGATGTCTAGGGCATGGGTTGATCCTTGGTCTTGTACCTTGGTGGATAAGTTCTTGGTCTAGGACCAAGCAGTAAAGACCCCTGAGAGGGCCCCCAGTATATGACTGGGGTTCTTGGTCTAGGACCAAGCAGTTAAAGGGCCCCTAGACATGGTCCAGGGTTCCCATGCCTGGGGCATGGGTTGATCCTTGGTCTTGGACCTTGGTGGATAAGACCCCAGAAAAGTTCTGGGGCAACTTGATCCTCGATCAAGTATTTTGTTGGTGTATGACCCTCCTTGAAGGAGGACATGACCACATGAGGGATGTATCCCATATGCAATGATGATAAAGTTAATAAGGTCACCTTGAACATGAATGAACAAGTATTGCCACCAAGCTTCCCCACCTAAAACCTCTTATCCTTGTTTATGTTTGTCTGGGGTTTTGTTTTTGTCTTATGGGGTAATGTAAAGTATTAATTTAAATATTTTAATTATACCATGTTTTAAATTAATATTTAAAACATGTTATTTTTATTTGTTATTTTAATTTACTTTTACCCTTAAATTACCCTAGCCTAAACTATAAATATCCTACCCTCTACCCTTCACTTTACACACTATTATCTTTTATGCTCTTGAGCTTGAAGGTGAGTGGATCCTTTCTGTTGCTGCGGCCCTCCTTCCATCTGTTGTTGGAGTATTCACTGGTGTTACTGCAGCCTCCTTTATTGCATATGTTGTTGGCTTGTCTTCTGTAGTGTGGTGCGGCTCTCCCATTGAGGACTGTTGACGCGGCTCCCCCTTTGAGGTCTGTTGTGATGTGGTACGGTCTCCTCTTTGCTATTGTGGGGTGACTGTAAGTGCAACCCTCCTCTTTGCTGCAGTGGGGTGACTGTAGGTGCGGACCCTTTCCTTGTTGTTGTGGGGTGACTGTAGGTGCGACCCTTTCCTTCTTGTTGTGGGGTGACTGTAGGTGCGGCCCTTTCTCTTCTGTTGTGGGGTGATTGTGAATGCGGCCCTCCTTGAATCTGTCCAAACCTATTCTTTGAGCCACGGCCTCCCTTAAGCTACTCCTTTTGTGTAAGGGTTTTATCCACAGAATTTTTGTGTGAGGGTTTGGGTGATTGAATTGTTGAGGGTTTGACTGTGTGAAGTCCTTGTGGCCCTATCTCCTTGGTGGCAAGAAAGTTCATTCATCTCTTGGCAAGAGATCCAACCTATATGGTGGATCTATGAGCTGGACTTTGTCTAAGCATAATTACAAATGGTTTTGCATCTCTAGTGTGTGGTTGTGACTTCTTCGGAGGTAAGACTTCAGGACAAGGTAAGTTTATCATCATCAGATCTGGATTTTGCTTTGAGTTCTGTGTTCTTTTTGATCTATCTAGATTTATGTATCAGCGTTGAATGTTATCATATCTGGATTGTATATTGAATTTGGTTCTTACTCTTTGTTTCTATAGTTTGATTTACTGCTCATGATCAGATTGTATTGAGTTTAGATCTGTAGATCAGTATAAGTTTTATTCCAGCATTATAGATCTAAACTAATGTTTATTCTAGATCTACTCTCTAACTTTGGCTATATCTAAACTAGCTTAGATCTGGGTACTCATGTTTTTGTTTTCTCTGTTCATACAGTATAGATTTGTTTTCTAAATATATGCCCTAGTTGTTATTCTCACTGAAATTTAAAAGACACTATTGTTTTGCTTTACTGCCCTAATTCTAACACCATGTCTAGGACTTGTGGGCCTCGAGACATAATCTCCATAGTTATCCCTAGGACAGGGGATAATTGTTGATATTATGGTAGTTGCAGGAAGTATTAACCTCCATGTGTAACCCTGACAAGAAAGGAATATTTTGGGAAGCAAGAAGAAACCCTAAAGCTTTGGACATAACTCTAGAAGACAAGTCGGCTAAAGGAAATATTTATTATTGAGTTTTTAGCCTCCAGAATGAGAAGTCGGCCTAGACATATAAGGAGAAGCAGTATAAATACAGGACGGCAGATCTCATTTGTTACACACAACTCGCAACTACAGAAATGTAAGACTGCGCACTGCAGAAACTGAGTAAGTGCGCAAGTCTGGAGTGTAGCTGCAGTTGCAGCTACTGCAACCTGTATTCTCAGTTTAGGCTTGGACTTTCTATTGGTTATGGTTTGGACTTTCTACCTTGTGTGGTAGCTCTAGAGAGAGGTACGCTACATTGATTGGCTATTAGGCCTACGGTTTGCTTCCGAAATTATTCTCTGTCAAGGTTAAGGGGCTCTGGGGTGGCTTTGGCCTATGGTTGGGTGACAGTATTGCTATATTGTCTATGGTTAAATGAGCACACCTATTATTTTCTAACAAGTTATGGGCCCACACTATCTTCGAACAGTCTAACCAGTGGAAGATAGATTGGGAGGATTTGCTCAGTTATAGTTGCAGTGGCAGTGAATTTTTGGTATAGCAACGAAACCCTAACCCTCTTGTTGAGGCACCTTAAGTGAAGAGATTGACCTAATTTATGGATAGCCTAGTGCACCCTAACCCAGCGCACCTCCTGGTATTCTCAGCAAGCTAAGACGCCAAGTTTGAGTTTTTGGTCAAAGTCAAAGGTTGACCAAGTCAAAGCAATCATGACTTACTCTATGAAGTCAGAAAACAAGTTAGAAAGGGCTTCTAACTTCAGAGCATGGAAGACAAGGATTGACCTCATCCTTGCCAAGAATAAAGTGTTGGATATCGTGAAAGGAAATATTGTGGAACCACAATTTGAAGAAGGAAAAGAGAAGGAACCTCAAAATATTGTGATTATGGAGAAGTTCAAGGACAGTGACATCAATGCCATGAGTATCATAGTGGACTCTGTAAAAGACCACTTGATACCCTACATCTCTCATCTTGACTCATCTAAGAAGATGTACCATGCCCTGACTAACCTCTTCTCAGTCAAAAACATTGGACAAGTAATGAGTCTGAAGAATGAGCTCCGTGACATGAAAATGAATGATGATGACATCATAACATCATACTTAGTGAGAATATCTCAGTTAAGAGATCAACTACAAGCTATTGAAGAAACCATTTTAGAGAAGGAACTGGTAAATATAGTACTCAATGGTCTTCCCAAGACATGGGATGCATTTGCCGCAAGCATGAACACAATAAAGGATTATCCCACATTTGAAGAACTTTGGACTTGTTGTGCACAAGAAGAATCAAGGATTAATGCAAAAGAGAAACCCCAAAAGAAATACAATGATCAAGCTTTCACAGCAAGGTTCAAGAATTTCAAGAATAAGAAGAAGTTTGGCTCAAGGAAGAAACCAAATCAAGAAAAGGATAGGTCAAAGATACAATGCTTCAACTGTCGAAAATATGGTCACTACAGGAACCACTGTCCTGAATTAAAGAAAAGAAAGGAAACAAACAAAGCAACAGTTGTTGAAGAAAGGGAACCCTCAAAGAATGTCAAGCAGGATAAAACAGACTTCTTCTTCTAAGTCAAGGTAACAATATTCTTCAAAGCTCTTGTATATATCATGTTTACATAGTTCCTGTACATATCATGTATATCTATTTCTTAGAAGAAAAGACGAGAAGGATAAGGATCAGGATTGATATTACGATGACTACAAGTCAAGCAATACACATGAAAAAGATGAAGTATGTTGACAATCTTTAGTAACAATTCCTATGGAAGCTATTATATAAGTATCAACTGCCAGACAAGCCGAAATCATAATCAAACCTGAAGAGACCCAGAAGAAATCAAAACAGAAATAAGTCAGCAATCAAGAGGAAATTAGAAAAAGACTTGTGACACTTTGCAAAAGGCAATAAGGATGCAGACAAAAGCGTAGACTCTCTTAAACGGAGGGAGTTGATTATAGAATCCCAAAAGAAGAGCATGCATTCATGTATGAAGCAAGGATTAGGAGGGAGCTAATCCTAAATGATATAATCCATTGAGGATTATGAAGTATATGTCCTTTGTTCCCATTGAAAGTAGCAGCCATGATAAGCAGCACGTGTTCAGAAGAAGTCTTCTTCGAAAAGAAGCCTCGAAGTATCCTTGGTTATCCATCTACATCCATGATCCCATGATGAAAGGAAGAAGTTGGAAACTTCAGGGCATGGAATCTATAGAAGACTCTATGGACCCAAGAGCTAAAGTGAAACATGAGGAAGAACATGAAGATTCCAAGAAAGAAAGAAAAGCTAGAACACCCAGTTATTATACCAAGAATACTACCAGCTTGGTTTAAACCCACTAGAAGCAATCAACCAGAAGAAATGGAAGTTATGATGAAGAACAGTATATGCCAGAAATTGTGAAAAAGGGTTATGAATGGAAGCATTGCGAGATTCAGAGGTAAAGGTTCTTCCAGAAGGAGGAGAAGACTATGATAACAGCTTGTTCCCGTAAACCAAATATACCTCTATCTAAGCTATTATATCTCTTGCAGTATCCATGGATTGAAGTTTACATCAATTGGTTGTAAAAAATTGTTCTCCCAATAGAGCATTTGAGGAAGAATCTTATGTAAAGCAATCTCAAGGTTTTGAGGTATACCAGAAAGAGACCCATGTATGCAAATATAAGAAGACCTTGTATGGATTCAAACGAATTGATGCAACGTATCTCATATACAGCAGAAGCGTGGTGAAAACTTTCTATGACAGAGATAGTGTATTAGAATAGTTAGTCAGAAGTCTGGGATGATGGATTGTTGATCCATGGCAAACTCTCATGATGACAGAATAAGTGCTACTTGGATATGTTACAGTTTGAGCTTTGCCACGATGTCATAAGCTAGCAGGAAACAGAAGTGTTGAATTCGACCATGATATATTGTAATGCTCAGAGCTATGTGAAGCTTTCAGAGAAAACCAGTGTTCCATGATAGAACGAAGTACATTGAGATCAAGCATTATATTCTCTGTGATAAAGACTAGAAGAGAAGTGGTTCTCCAGTATATCTCCACCGACAAGAAAATAGCAGATATTTTGATAAAGCCTATGTTCAAGATGAAAAGTTTGTGTACTTAAGAGACAAGTTGGGGCTCTTGGAGACAACTTATTTATAGAAAAAGGAAGTGATTACTCCCAGGTTGGGAGGGAGCAATGATATGTTGTTCAATTATGGACAGTCATTTTTCAGTTCAGAAAATGGTCAAGGATGGGCAGTTCCTTTCCAGTTCGGAAAGTGGTTCGAGATTTTTTACGGACAGGCACTTTCTAGTTCGAAAAATGGTCCAGATCGGACAGTCATTTTCATAATGAAAATGGTTTGATAGATTGTTGATGTACCATAGACAGTGATTCCCCTTGTGGCCAGTGTGGGGGAATGGTCTAGGATAGTCATTCTTCTTGACAATCACTCTGAGTAGTGATCAAGTAGAATGGTCCGCCTCGTCGAGCAGTCATTCTACTCGACAAGGCGGAGCATCTTTCACAAGAGAAAAGTGAAAAACGTCACTGTTGTCGTACATGAAAATTAGGGCTTTTTGTTGGAAAGGTATTTCATCCCTAAAACCACCTAGAAAAGTGTGCCCCCCCCCAAGGATCATTTTGGCACCTTCAACAAACCTTTTCAGTGGCTAGATCTCCCGGAAAGTGAAACCCTAGTTTCACAAAGTACCAGAAGAACTAGAAAACTAGAAGCACCAGTCCAGAAATCCGTAGATCAAGTTTGAGGGGGTAAAAGTTGGATTTTCAAAATTATGACTACACCAACATACTCGCCTCAGCTTAGCGCATCTATTCCCTGGATCATAATTTCAAAATTTGAAATTTGAAAAATTAGGGTTTCCTCATAAAACCCTAAGTTGCAGTTGCAGTTGCAGTTGCAGTTTTAGAACTAGTTGCAATTGCAGCCATAGAACCAGTTGCAAACACCCTTGAAGTTTTCTTAAGAGTTGGTAATGATTACCGCTGCTACCAGATAGAGCCACTACCTGCAAATGCTATCAGAGGTATGTACTCACATATGTTTAATGGTTAAACCTTAAAGAGTATTTGCAGGAGAAGGGATCTCTTGCCATAGATCCAGAAGGATCTCA
>JZKD02S1061959.1:0-13250 GCA_000966675.3 Picea glauca | reverse complement strand
CTATTGTGCAACCTCTTTTGAATGTGAAAAGGGGCTCTTTAGGGCACAACTAGGTCTTTGACCAGCCTCCCTCCGCAGATTGAGCTCGGATTTGATGTCAAATCAACTTGGGAGCTGATCCATTAGTGGTTGGGAGGCCGACCAGCTTCATAAATGCGCCGTTTGGTAGGCACGCGGGTTTTGCACCCCACAGCCACGCATATGCGCTCGATATACGAAGATGTTGCACGCGTGCGCGCGTTTTCCATGGGCGCGATGCGCTTTTTAATTTTTTAGCCAATTTTGTATAGTTTTGGGCCTTTTGCTGTGTTGTGGAACTGATCCTTTTGCCATGAATGACTATTTTTCTGTGCTGACGATGCAGAGTTCTTGTCGCCCTGTGCAGACGAAATTTTAGTGATAACACACATAACCCCCTGAGATGGACGGTCCTCCTGCTTTCGGGATTTGTGAGCCCTCTACTCCTTGCACTTTTAAAGATTGTGCAGGTTTTCCTCGATCCAATGGTGGTCGGACCCTACCCTCAGATATGATGCCTGAGATCTATCCTTCTCTTCAGCGCTCTCTTCTTTTCTTTATTCAAATCTGACATCCCTCATGCTGTCGGGAATTTTGGGTGGGATCCAACGATCAGAAATGCTTCTCGGGCCTTCGATCATTTTGTCAATGTTGTGTTTCCTTTGATCATTCGATCTTCCTGGACTTATCTTCTCTTTGCCTGTTGATCATCGCTGTTGTACTCAAGCCATAATCACTGTTGTACTTTCCAACATTTCCTTCGATCATTCTATCTTCCCGGACTTATCTTCTATTTGCCTGTTGATCACCAGTGTTGTACTCAAGCCATCATTACTGTTGTACTTGCCATCAATGACAAGCTTACGCTACCTATAAAACATACCAAACATCCTCTGCACTATCTCTTCTGATCTTATCGAGGTTGCTCTGCAGCTTCTTCCCAAAATACTTCTGGTGCCCGTCTGTTACATTCTTCCTGTATTCATGCCATATTCATTATTGTACTTGCCATCAATGAAAACCTGTTAAACATTTCCAACATCACGCTCATGTAAAAATGAAACCACCAACCTCAAGCATAGTTTCCTATATTTCAAGCAAGTGTAAAAATGAAACTAGGTCCAAGTATAATTTTTTTTATTTTTAAGCTTGTGTAAAAATAAAATCTATCCCAAGCATAGTTTTGTTTTGTTTTAAGCTTGAGTAAAAACAATCCTGATCTTAGTATTTGTTCTTTCTCATGCTCATAAATACCTGAGAATGTAATTGAGTATGTGTTTATCACTTTTTCAAACTCGTAAAGGTTATACGAAAAAACAACCCCCTCTAGTTCTCTTTGATCTCTTTTCAGACTCTCTAAATATGAAAAGAGTGTCAAGCGATCTTGTTGTCTTTCACGCTCGTTAAAATGAATTAGAAAGCATGTATTTTGAGCAGTAGTTTATCTCTTTTTTGGTCTCATCAGAATAATTTAAAAAAAGGGAACACTCTAATGAAGAATGATTATAAGAGGTTATGGAGTCCTCTTTAATTTCTTTTAAGATTCCATAAAAACGAAAAGACCACTAAGTTTGTTTTCTTTGGACTCGTAAAACAAACATCGAAAGGCCCATATGGGACCGAACCACTCCTTCCTAGGGTTCGTTATACTCAGTGGGACTTATCCAAAGGATGAGCTTACAAGTCAAGCATATGTTATCCTCCTCACGATTGTGTAAAAATAAAGAGTTACTCGCTAACGATGGTGGGGGGAAATTGGAAAAGAAATGTGTTTAAACCTGTATTCTATGGAAGTAAGTCTCTCTTGAACATAACACCCTTTCACTTGCTTTGTGTGTAGGTTGGAAAATCCACTTGTATCTTGATCATACTCCTTTATAAGATTACAATTTGGTCTGTGATCCCTGTTGTTGAGTCAATTTTTCCAATACAGTTGGCATGTCGTCAATATGTTGAAAGAGAAGATCAACCTGGAAATCCTTCTATTGCATCGACCATTTCTTCAATCCTTAAGACTTCTATTGTGTTGACCAATCCTGATTCAGTCCTAAATATCTTGTTACTCTAATCTACTTCAAATCTTGTTACATGTTTAGTGTCATTGATGGGGGATACATTAAGGCCCTCCTATGATGAGTCTTTTCCTGTCGACTTCAACTCATTATCCAAGAATTAGACTTAAAAACTAATTGGTACCTTGTAACTTGCATGCCTCAACGATAGGTTTCCTCTCTTTCGACAGTGGGTTTTCATTATTGACCCGTGATCGAGAGATTTCACCGAGTGTTTGACTTCAGATCACAAGTTCTCACTCATTGGATTGTATTAGTGTACGTTGGGAGTCATTGACATTAATGGTGATTTCCCTCACACTTGTTAACGTTATTCACTAATGACCGGTAATCAAGTGGTTTTTACCATGTTCGAGTTCAACACATGTATTTGCATGGTTAGATTTGTACTATAGAGTGGCGGAGATGAAGACCTTGAATATTTTATGACAGATTCAGGTTGCATTGGAGTATATTCAGATTGTACTGTTTCATAGATCCACAGTGTATGTCTCATGGCTATGTTCAAATTTGAGTCTTTAATGCATAGATCCACAGTGTATTTTTGCTGGCTATGTTTAGATTTGAGTCATATTGGCATGGATCCACAATGTATGTTTGGTGGCCATGACTTGTCTTACTTGATATGGATCTTTTCATTTTGACATTTCTTCTTTGATTCATTTGTATACTGAGTATGGGAATGTCTACCTCAATGATGATATATTATTGTACTATATTTCCTTGTTTGTTGGTAAGCTTCTGACTGACATGTTCCTTGTTCCCAACACACAGTCGACAAAGTATTTCAGCTATCACTTTGTTCTAACTTCATACTTTGGGGGGATTACTATTACACATTAATTTTGTCACCCCTCTGACCATTAATGATATACACCTATCCTTTGTCTTTAGAAGGATCAATTTCCTTAATCCCTGAAGAAGAATGAAGATGAACTTTCCGAGAGAGATGAAATAATCTTTTCCTTTGTAAAAAAACATGTAAAGAAGGATTGTCACACCTTTCTCAGTGTTAAGTGTGTGACAATCTAGGATCGAGATAGGTTGCACCACAGTGGCCTATGACATTGTCATAGTTTTTTTAGTGTTAAGGATGCGACGATCGCCCGTACGAATAAAAAGAGAAGCTTCTCGATGCTTCTAGAATAGAAGCTTCGAGGGTGAGGTGGCCTCTGGTTAGTTTGGATTTGAGTCACATCCCTGATATCATGGGATCATCCTAACCTCCTCACCCTATCCTTTTCAGCGTATTAAAGGAGGAGGCCTCTCATGGGGAAAGTTAGCTTTTAGAATAGCTTTTTTGGGTCAATTTTGGAAAAGAGTTTGGATTAGCTTCAACTATAGCTAATTCATATGGAGTGTTTGGGCCTATGTTATTTGAACTTCACTTTGTCAAGATGAGATCATAAGTAGATGTCGGATCTACAGTCTCAAAATCCATGGAGAAGAAGTGTGTGGGAAGCAAGAAATTGTTGGAAGGAACCTGACAACATCAAGCCATATGCTTGTATCTTTCTTCCACATTCTTTAGTACATATATACTTTTTCTTTCCTATATGAACATCTATTTTTCCACATTGTATGATTCCTCGATCACATACATAGTTTCATATCGAATAGACTTCGTTATTCTTATATTCGTTGGCTTGTGTTTCTTTGCAGATTTTTATCCATAATCCTTACGGTGGGGCTAGCATCACATTGGTGAGGTCAGGTTTACAACATTTAAAAGGTATGTTTTGGATCCTCTTCTTATTTGGCAACTGAAATCTAAGGAAAGTTTAGTATATTTCATTTTTTGGTTCTAGTTTCGGGGTGAAACTAGGGAGATCAGTTTGTGTCTACACTTATCGATTTGTCCTGAAACAACGGTTAGGTACGCATGATCACATTCAGTTTTAATCACCATATTCTCGAACCTTTCCTCCCCTGGTAGATGGGGATCAATGGCTAGTGCCCTCCCACAAAATGGGAGTCCTACCAAAAAATACACGTCTTCTGTCATTGAGAACGTCAGTTGCTCCCCACTCACCATGAAGAAATGTAGATCCATGCTCTACATCCTGATAAAAAACTAGAGTAGGAACTCATGTGACCGTATCAGGAAGCAATAAAAAAAATTGAGAAACCCGCAGGCTTCCAAGTGTCTTCGGACCCCAGGTTGCGGCCTCATAGCCTCTCACAATCGGTCCTAGTCCCTCTCTCACCAGTGGACCGACATAGTGCTCTAGCCTCTTTTGATCACCTCCATCCACCCAGAAACATCGGACCAGCCACATCATCCATCAAAAAATCATAAATATAAAAATTCATAACCCTTAGCCTTCCCACAGTGCATGAATTTCCCCCATACAGCTTTTCACATGTGTGTGACTGTTCTTCGTAAAGTTGTGCACTAATGCACAAATATCTCACATACAACTGCACATGGGTGCACAACTGTCACTTGTACAGGCGTGCATCCCATGCACACCTATCTATCCTATCCACGCGGCCATATGCGCGATTGTTTCAATCATAGCCGAAAACTATGCGTGTGTTTCCTCACTAGAGCTACACACTCCTCATTACATGACTTTTAGGGACAAACCTACACATAATGTGTGGGAAACTGAGTTATACCCATGCACATATGCACATGTATTCCCCCTTTTCCCACAGACTTATGGGACCCTACCCTTAAAAACTCTTGTATGACCCTCAGTACAACCCCTGCCTACAATCTATCAAATTCACAATATGCAGGATGATAGGGCCACTAAAATGTCTCTCACCGCTCCTGGATCAATAGCCTCACTCTCTCGTAATCTCAAAATATCCTCACAACTATCTCGCCAGATCATCAATAGTGACAGGTACAAATGAGGTGGAATTGTGGGTCCACCATCCATATATAGCCCCATTTTCCCAACTTCCACACTCTATTACAGGATCCCAAAGCCTTTGTTTTTCGATCCGTTCTCAGCCATGAGATCCTGATCCTTCCATCTACACATTCACATTCCCTGGGTTATAATCTGTGTTTGTCCTTAGAGTATCATTTTTATCATGCTACGTTCAGGTACGCATGCTCACATTTTGTTTTAATCAAATAGTTTTCATATATTATTTATCATCAGATATTGTTCACGTCGGGTATTTGAGTTTTTGTGTGCAGGTACTTGTTCAACTAGATTTACAACCTCTTAAGGTATATGTTTGACAATGGCATGTAATCATTCTCTCTGTAACTCAATTGCATATCCCAATCACACCCTCTGACATTCTCCTTTAGGGTCCCTACATCTGGCTCTGCAGTATATTTACCTCTGCCACATTTTGGTACTGTCAATCGATAGCACTCACCCCCACATGAGTTGTCCCATTCATATTTCCCCTCGGAAACTTTACACTCAAGTTGATTTTAGCCCCTAGGATTGGGAGTCACAATAGTATTGTGCCCTTCCCCATACTTCTTCTCATCATATTGCTAACCTTCCCAATGGACTCCCAGGTCATATCATNTTAAACTTGTGCAAAAATAAAATCTATCCCAAGCATAGTTTTGTTTTGTTTTAAGGTTGAGTAAAGACAATCCTGAGCTTAATATTTGTTCTTTCACATGCTCATAAATACCTGATAATGTAATCGAGTATACCTTTTATCACTTTTTCAGACTCGTAAAGGTTATACGAAAAATGAACCCCCTGGAGTTCTCTTCAACCTCTTTTCAGACTCTCTACATATGAAAATATTGTTGAGCGATCTTGTTTTGTTTCATGCTTGTTAAAGTTAATTAGAAAGCATGTCTCTTGAGTGGTAGTTTGTCTCTTTTTCGGTCTCATCGGACTACTTTACAAAAAAGGAACACTATAATAAAGCATGATTAGAAGTTATGGAGTCCTCTTTAAGTTCTTTTCAGACTCCATAAACATGAAAAGACCATTGAGTTTCCTTTCTTTTGACTCGTAAAACAAACATCGAAAGGACCATATGGGACCAGACCACTCATTCCTAGGGTTCGTTAAATATACTCCAGGGGACTCATCCGAAGGATGAGCTTACAAGTCAAGCATATGTTATCCTCCTCAATATTGTGTAAAAATAAATAGGTACTCACCATAGATGGTGGAGGGTAATTAGGAAAGAAATGTGTTTAAACCTATATTCTATGGAAGTAAGTCTCTCTTGAACATGAAAAACTTTCAATCGCTTTGTGTCTAGGTTGGAAAATACACTTGTCTCTTGATCATACTCTTTTATAAGATTAAAATTTGGTCCGTGATCCCTGTTGTTGAGTTAGTGTTTCCAAGATAGTTGTCATGTCGTGAATATGTTCAAAGAGAAGTTCAACCTAGAAATCCTTCTATTGCGTCGACCATTTCTGTAGTCCTTAAGCCTTCTATTGTGTTGGCCATCCCTGAGTTAGTCATGAATCACTTGTTACTATGATATAATTCAATTCTTGTTACCTATTTCATGACATTGATGGGGGATACATTAAGACCCTCTTGTGACGAGTCTTTTCCTATTGACTTCAACTCATTATCAAATAATTGGACTTAGAAACTAATTGGTACCTTGTAACTTGCATTCCTCAATGGTAGGTTTCCTCACTTTTGAAAATGGGTTTTCATTATTGACCCTTGATCAGGAGATTACTTCGAGTGTTTGACTTCATCTCACAAATTCGCACCCACTGGATTGTACTAGTGTACCTTGGGAGTCATTGACATTAATGATTATTTCCCTTGCACTTGTTAACAATATTCACTAATGAGTGGTAATCAAGTGGTTTCCACCATGTTCGACTTCAACACATGTATTCCCATGGTTAGATTCATACTATATAGTGATGGAGATAAAGACCCTAAATATTTTCTGACAGATTCAGGTTGTGCTGGAGTATATTCATATTGTATTGTTGCATAGATCCACAGTGTATGTCTTGTGGCTATGTTCAAATTTGAGTCTTTAACGCATAGATCCACAATGTATTTTTGGTGGCTATGTTCATATTTGAGTCATATTGGCATGGATCCATAGTGTATGTTTGGTGGCCATGACCTGTCTTACTTGACATGAATATTTGCATGTCGACATTTATGCTTTCAGCCATTTGTATTTTGAGTATGGGAGTGCCTACCTCAGTGATGATATATTATTATATAGTATCTGCTTGTTTGTTGGTAGGTTTCCATCCAAAGTGTTCATTGTTCCCAACACACACTTGACAAAGTATTCCAGCTATCACTTTGTTCTAGATTCATACTTTGGGGGGCTTACTGTTACACATTGTTTTCATCACCCCTATGACAGTTAGTGATGTACACCTATTCTCTGTCTTTAGANAATGTAATCGAGTATACCTTTTATCACTTTTTCAGACTCGTAAAGGTTATACGAAAAATGAACCCCCTGGAGTTCTCTTCAACCTCTTTTCAGACTCTCTACATATGAAAATATTGTTGAGCGATCTTGTTTTGTTTCATGCTTGTTAAAGTTAATTAGAAAGCATGTCTCTTGAGTGGTAGTTTGTCTCTTTTTCGGTCTCATCGGACTACTTTACAAAAAAGGAACACTATAATAAAGCATGATTAGAAGTTATGGAGTCCTCTTTAAGTTCTTTTCAGACTCCATAAACATGAAAAGACCATTGAGTTTCCTTTCTTTTGACTCGTAAAACAAACATCGAAAGGACCATATGGGACCGGACCACTCATTCCTAGGGTTCGTTAAATATACTCTAGGGGACTCATCCGAAGGATGAGCTTACAAGTCAAACATATGTTATCCTCCTCAATATTGTGTAAAAATAAATAGGTACTCACCATAGATGGTGGGGGGTAATTAGGAAAGAAATGTGTTTAAACCTATATTCTATGGAAGTAAGTCTCTCTTGAACATGAAACACTTTCAATCGCTTTGTGTCTAGGTTGGAAAATACACTTGTCTCTTGATCATACTCTTTTATAAGATTAAAATTGGGTCCGTGATCCCTGTTGTTGAGTTAGTGTTTCCAAGATAGTTGTCATGTCGTCAATATGTTCAAAGAGAAGTTCAACCTGGAAATCCTTCTATTGCGTCGACCATTTCTGTAGTCCTTAAGCCTTCTATTGTGTTGGCCATCCCTGAGTTAGTCATGAATCACTTGTTACTATGATATAATTCAATTCTTGTTACCTATTTCATGACATTGATGGGGGATACATTAAGACCCTCTTGTGACGAGTCTTTTCCTATTGACTTCAACTCATTATCAAATAATTGGACTTAGAAACTAATTGGTACCTTGTAACTTGCATTCCTCAATGGTAGGTTTCCTCACTTTTGAAAATGGGTTTTCATTATTGACCCTTGATCAGGAGATTACTTCGAGTGTTTGACTTCATCTCACAAATTCGCACCCACTGGATTGTACTAGTGTACCTTGGGAGTCATTGACATTAATGATTATTTCCCTTGCACTTGTTAACAATATTCACTAATGAGTGGTAATCAAGTGGTTTCCACCATGTTCGACTTCAACACATGTATTCCCATGGTTAGATTCATACTATATAGTGATGGAGATAAAGACCCTAAATATTTTCTGACAGATTCAGGTTGTGCTGGAGTATATTCATATTGTATTGTTGCATAGATCCACAGTGTATGTCTTGTGGCTATGTTCAAATTTGAGTCTTTAACGCATAGATCCACAATGTATTTTTGGTGGCTATGTTCATATTTGAGTCATATTGGCATGGATCCATAGTGTATGTTTGGTGGCCATGACCTGTCTTACTTGACATGAATATTTGCATGTCGACATTTATGCTTTCAGCCATTTGTATTTTGAGTATGGGAGTGCCTACCTCAGTGATGATATATTATTATATAGTATCTGCTTGTTTGTTGGTAGGTTTCCATCCAAAGTGTTCATTGTTCCCAACACACACTTGACAAAGTATTCCAGCTATCACTTTGTTCTAGATTCATACTTTGGGGGGCTTACTGTTACACATTGTTTTCATCACCCCTATGACAGTTAGTGATGTACACCTATTCTCTGTCTTTAGAGGGATTAATTACCTTAATCAAGAAGATTGAAGATGAACTTTCTGAGAGAGATGAAATTATATTTTCCTTTGTAAAAAAACTTGTAAAGAAGGATCGTCATACCTTGCTCAGTTTTAAGGGTGCAATGATCTATGATCAACACAGGTTGCACCACATTGGCCTGTGACATTGTTGTAGTTTTTTCAGTTTTAAGGGTGCGATGATCGCCTGTACGAAGAAAAAGGGAAGCTTCTCGATGCTTCTAGAATAGAATATTCAAGGGTGAGGTGGCCTTCGATCGGTTTTGGATCTGAGTCACATCCATTATATTATAGGATAATCCTAACCTCCCCACCCTATCGTTTTCAACTTGTAAAAGGAGGAGGCCTCTCATGGGGAAAGTTATCTTTTAGAATAGATTTTTTGGTCAATTTTGGAGAAGATCTTGGATTAACTTAAACTATATCTAATTCATATGGAGTGTTTGGGCCTATGTTGGCTTTGAGCTTCACTTTGTCAAGTTGAGATCATAAGTAGTTGTCAGATCTACAGTCTCAGAATACGTGGAGTAGAAGTGTGTGGGAAGCAAGGAACTGTTGGAAGGAACCTAACAACATTGGAAGGAATCTTGTTACCTGTTTCATGTCATTGATGGGGGATACATTAAGGCCCTCCTATGATGAGTCTTTTCCTATCGAATTCAACTCATTATTCAAGAATTATACTTAAAAACTAATTGGTACCTTGGAACTTGCATGCCTCAACGTGAATGCCTCAATGACAGGTTTCCTCTCTTTCGACAGTGGGTTTTCATTATTGACCCATGATCGAGAGATTCTGCCGAGTGTTCGACTTCAGGTCACAAATTCGCACCCGTTGGATTGTACTAGTGTATGTTGGGAGTCATTGACATTAATGGTGATTTCCATCACACTTGTTAGCATTATTCACTAATGACCGGTAATCAAGTGGTTTCTACCATGTTCAAGTTCAACACATGTATTCGCATGGTAAGATTTGTACTATAGAGTGGCGGAGATGAAGACCCTGAATATTTTCTGACAAATTCAGGTTGCGTTGGAGTATATTCAGATTGTATTGTTTCATAGATCCACAGTGTATGTCTCGTGGCTATGTTCAAATTTGATTCTTTAATGCATAGATCCACTGTGTATTTTTGCTATCTATGTTTAGATTTGAGTCATATTGGCATGGATCCACAATGTATGTTTGGTGGCCATGACCTATCTTACTTGACATGGATCTTTTCATTTTGACATTTATTTTTTGATTAATTTGTATTCTGAGTATGGGAATGCCTACCTCAGTGATGATATATTATTGTACTATATTTCCATGTTTGTTGGTAAGCTTCCGACTAACATGTTCCTTGTTCCCAACACACACTTGACAAAGTATTTCAGCTATCACTTTGTTATAACTTCATACTTTGGGGGACTTACTGTTACACATTATTTTATTCACCCCTATGACTGTTAATTATGTACACCTATCATTTGTCTTTAGAAGGATCAATTTCGTTAATCCCTGAAGAAGACTGAAGATGAACTTTCTGAGAGAGATGAAATTATCTTTTCCTTTGTAGAAAAACATGTAAAGAAGGATTGTCACAGCTTTTTTATTGTTAAGTGTGTGACAATATAGGATCGACATAGGTTTCACCACAGTGGCCTGTGACATTGTCGCATCTTTTTTAGTGTTAAGGGTGCGACGATCGCCTGTACGAATAAAAAGAGAAGCTTCTCGATGCTTCTAGAATAGAAGCTTCGAGGGTGAGGTGGCCTCTGATCGGTTTGGATTTGAGTCACATCCCTGATCTCATAGGATCATCCTAACCTCCTCACCCTATCCTTTTAAGCATATTAAAGGAGGATGCCTCTCATGGGGAAAGTTAGCTTTTAGAATAGCTTTTTTGGGTCAATTTGGGAAAAGAGTTTGGATTAGCTTCAACTATAGCTAATTCATATGGAGTGTTTGGGCCTATGTTGGATTTTAACTTCACTTTGTCAAGATGAGATCATAAGTAGATGTCGGATCTACAGACTCAAAATCCATGGAGAAAAAGCNTAATCAAGAAGAATGAAGATGAACTTTCTGAGAGAGATGAAATTATATTTTCCTTTGTAAAAAAACTTGTAAAGAAGGATCGTCGTACCTTGCTCAGTTTTAAGGGTGCAATGATCTATGATCAACACAGGTTGCACCACATTGGCCTGTGACATTGTTGTAGTTTTTTCAGTTTTAAGGGTGCGATGATCGCTCGTACGAAGAAAAAGGGAAGCTTCTCGATGCTTCTAGAATAGAATCTTCAAGGGTGAGGTGGCCTTCGATTGGTTTTGGATCTGAGTCACACCCATTATCTTATAGGATAATCCTAACCTCCCCACCCTATCGTTTTCAGCTTGTAAAAGGAGGATGCCTCTCATGGGGAAAGTTATCTTTTAGAATAGATTTTTTGGTCAATTTTGGAGAAGATCTTGGATTAACTTAAACTATATCTAATTCATATGGAGTGTTTGGGCCTATGTTGGCTTTGAGATTCACTTTGTCAAGTTGAGATCATAAGTAGTTGTCAGATCTTAAGTCTCAGAATACGTGGAGTAGATGTGTGTGGGAAGCAAGGAACTGTTGGAAGGAACCTAACAACATTGGAAGGAATCTTGTTACCTGTTTCATGTCATTGACGGGGGATACATTAAGGCCCTCCTATGATGAGTCTTTTCCTATCGAATTCAACTCATTATTCAAGAATTAGACTTAAACACTAATTGGTACCTTGGAACTTGCATGCCTCAACGTGAATGCCTCAATGACAGGTTTCCTCTCTTTCGACAATGGGTTTTCATTATTGACCCATGATCGAGAGATTCTGCCGAGTGTTCGACTTCAGGTCACAAATTCACACCCATTGGATTGTACTAGTGTATGTTGGGAGTGATTGACATTAATGGTGATTTACCTCACACTTGTTAGCATTATTCACTAATGACCGGTAATCAAGTGGTTTCTACCATGTTCGAGTTCAACACATGTATTCGCATGGTTAGATTTGTACTATAGAGTGGCGGAGATGAAGACCCTGAATATTTTCTGACAGATTCAGGTTGCGTTGGAGTATATTCAGATTGTATTGTTTCATAGATCCACAGTGTATGTCTCGTGGCTATGTTCAAATTTGATTCTTTAATGCATAGATCCACTGTGTATTTTTGCTATCTATGTTTAGATTTGAGTCATATTGGCATGGATCCACAATGTATGTTTGGTGGCCATGACCTATCTTACTTGACATGGATCTTTTCATTTTGACATTTATTTTTTGATTAATTTGTATTCTGAGTATGGGAATGCCTACCTCAGTGATGATATATTATTGTACTATATTTCCATGTTTGTTGGTAAGCTTCCGACTAACATGTTCCTTGTTCCCAACACACACTTGACAAAGTATTTCAGCTATCACTTTGTTATAACTTCATACTTTGGGGGACTTACTGTTACACATTATTTTATTCACCCCTATGACTGTTAATTATGTACACCTATCATTTGTCTTTAGAAGGATCAATTTCGTTAATCCCTGAAGAAGACTGAAGATGAACTTTCTGAGAGAGATGAAATTATCTTTTCCTTTGTAGAAAAACATGTAAAGAAGGATTGTCACAGCTTTTTTATTGTTAAGTGTGTGACAATATAGGATCGACATAGGTTTCACCACAGTGGCCTGTGACATTGTCGCATCTTTTTTAGTGTTAAGGGTGCGACGATCGCCTGTACGAATAAAAAGAGAAGCTTCTCGATGCTTCTAGAATAGAAGCTTCGAGGGTGAGGTGGCCTCTGATCGGTTTGGATTTGAGTCACATCCCTGATCTCATAGGATCATCCTAACCTCCTCACCCTATCCTTTTAAGCATATTAAAGGAGGATGCCTCTCATGGGGAAAGTTAGCTTTTAGAATAGCTTTTTTGGGTCAATTTGGGAAAAGAGTTTGGATTAGCTTCAACTATAGCTAATTCATATGGAGTGTTTGGGCCTATGTTGGATTTTAACTTCACTTTGTCAAGATGAGATCATAAGTAGATGTCGGATCTACAGACTCAAAATCCATGGAGAAAAAGC
>JZKD02S1061893.1:0-13250 GCA_000966675.3 Picea glauca | reverse complement strand
TACCTTCTGGTCCAACCTGTGGTATTTGATGGACACCAAGCTAACCAAATCGATTACCTTCCATCCCCAAACATATTGACAAACAAAAGTGGTCAATAGGATGATTGTGTATATCCTGTGCATGTACAACACCAAGCATCCACATACATGGGATGAGAGCTTGCCATATGTTTAACATAGATACAATAGAGCCCTCCACAACTCTATTGTACACAACCCTTTTTAGGTGTGCTTGGGGTTCCAATCATTGGCCCCCATTGATGTAGCTCCGCCCACTATGTCTTCATAGGAAGAGTCCTCCCATGCTCAAACTAAGGTAGATAGAGCAACCAATTTTTTTGAATGGATTTAGCACATTCAACAATAGGTTCATGATATCCTGCATAAATACAATGCCAAGTGTTAGTATTCTATAAATAAGTTGTTAGAGTCTCGATTAAGTATTTATGGTAGGGTAAAATCATACTTTGGTCTTATAAATACCATGACATGTTTCTTTTAGGTGAAAGTCATGTTATGAGTCAAAGGGTTTGTGATTAATAAAATTTCTTAGATAAGGTCATAAAACAAAGTTTGAGTCATGTGTCATGTGGTCTTGGTGTCAAAGAATATGGGTTGTCATATTAACTAAGGGTCATAATGAAAGATCAGGTGATCAATCAAAATCAATTAGAGTCAGTCCTGTCATGGTTTAGAAAATATCATGAGCTCAAATCCGTTGGAGGCACGTGGCATCATCAAGAAAATTGGAGCACTGTATACGTTGCCACACAACTTCCTAATGCTGCACAAATCTGGTGAATAAGTATAACAAGGAAATGATTGTTTCAAGTGGCAGTTTAAGTTGATTTTGTCTTTCAAATTACCTCATTCTACCTGTAGTAAAACTCCTAATCACCATTTTTCCTCTCTGCAAATCACAAACCCCTCATTCAGTTTTCTTCGCATAGGTTGCAGGGGACACTGCATACAGTGTTGCACATCATCACCTCCTTTACTCTTGTTCCCTCTAACCATTGGTTGATTTTTTAAAGGAAGACCTTTGTTATGAACCCAAAGGCCTAAAGTTTCTCCCTAAAACACAGACTATATCCCTAATTCTGCTTATTCATTGCGCATCTGGAATCGCTGCATTTTACCTTGCACACAATCCTCTTATTTTTTTCCCACAGGTAAGCAACATACATCAACATCATGGTGAATCCACAAGGTAGGAGGAGGACTACAAAGGGTGGCGATATTGTTATATTTGAGCCTCAAGACCTAAGGCTGGTAAATGCAGATCCAACGATCATGGTTTCTTTTGAATGAGTGGGCTGCATTAGATTTTGTGAAAAGATTCAAGGGTAGATCATGCAAGTGGAAGCAGAGTTTGCATTGACATTTAATGGTATTGAAGCTAAAGTGTGCAACATGTAATTTCAGGTTTCTGAAGACACCACCATTGCTGAAACATAGATCCCTTCTCATGGAGAGAAATGGTTCAAAGGTATGCAACTGGATCTATCCTGTTACCATGAATTTTTGAAGCCTAAATTTAGAAACATAGATTTTGGAATCACCATACCCAGAGAACTTCTATTAGAGAATCATAACAACTTGTTGAGGGTAATTCAAATGTTTTTCACATGCGAGGGAAGATTCACTAGGGTTTACCAATATCATATCAGGATCTTAATGCACTTCACATGTAGGAAACCTTTAAATCTACCCTATTACCTCTTCAAAATCCTAGGGAAGATGGCTGACAAAGTGCAAGTGAGGAAAGACCAAGGGGAACCTAGTCTCTTCCATTTTTCATTGATAAAGTTGTTGGTGTTAGAAGAACTCAGAAAGAGGAATCATGATTGGGAAACTTTTGCATCCTCATCAAATATAACAATAGATTCTTTTAGCATCCCACAGAGCATGAGAGATACACCTTCATCTGTAGAAAATACCACCACTTTTGTCCCCGAGAGTTCTTTCAAAAAGAGGGCAAAGGAAATTGAGGAACCTACATTAAGCCAACAAACTAAGAAGAGAGGGAAAAATCTCCAATTTTCCCTAGAAGTGGTCAAAGTTCCTAGTAAATCAGTTACTAGGTCAGCAAAAAAAAAGATGCCTGCCATGCACAAATCACAAGCAACTAATGAAGCTCTAGAGGCCAATATGAGATATAACCTATAAATGCAGTCAAATAATCACTTCATCAGGTTGAGGTAGTATGGACTCATTTATTGCAATTTGACACATTAGGGTTTTAAAACTTTAAAATGCAAGTTATGTTTTGAAGAAGGTGAAGAGGTTCTAGAACACTTTATCATCATCAGAAGGCCAAATTCACCATCAATCATCATTATCCATCAACAAAGGTAAACAAGAGTGAACAAAGGTGAAATAAACCCCTTGTTACACAATTGTGTTGCGTTTCTCCTGTAGGTTGTTGTTGCACAACAACCTTGCTGCACAACTGTGACCTAAGTCACAGGGTTAACCAAACCTAATGCTTAATGTTTGAAATTTGGTGAACCTCAAGGTTTGTCGAACCTAATGCCGAACCTGCATGAACTTGAATGCGTGCTTGAACTTGAACCTTAGGACGAATTTGAGGGATAATTTTATTGAGGTTTGGGATGAGGTTTCATTAGGGTCAATATATATATCAGAACCTAAAGTCAAACCTCATCCAAACCTTATTGGAAAATTCGAACCCGAATTGAACCTAATCATTGTCGAACCCGAACTCGAACTCAAACCATGTGACTTAGACTATGATAGAGTGCCATAATTCCTCAAAATTGACAAGGACTACCCAAAAAATATTCCCAGATCATGTCCAACGATCTCTAAAGACAAAGAATATTGCAATGGACACCTAGATTGCATTTGGTTAAAGAAATCCGAATGAGAAAAGTTTTGTTAAGAGATTTCCCTATTTTTCAGGAAACCAATTAAAACTGTTTCTATTTTGAATTATCTTAGTTCTATCTTTGTGCAACAATTTTAGCTCATATCCCTTAGTCCAAGGGAGAGCCAATTTGTATTTATTTCATGAAATTCAGTGTGGAAAAGGTTGGCACGTGTGTAAGGAAAAGACTATTGAATACATTTTGTAAACTTTCCCTGATATTAATGAAATTTGCTGGAACAAAAGTCCCTAAAATTTGACTCCAAAGATACATGTGATTGCGTTTCTTTATGCATGTGATCCTACAATATTTGTATTCTTGTTTTAATCCATCTATGTGATCTATCTTCTTCTTTGTGTTAATGTGAAGTATATGTATCAGAATTCATCTGTATCTTATTCTCTGTTGCATGTATATTCAATTGTCTTTCTGTTGTAATCACCATGGGATTCATCCTTGATAGATTCACCAAGGGGTTATTTGTTTTCTTTGTAATATTCAATCTACAATGATATTTAATTGGCCTAAAAAAGTGTTTTCTATCTTTCCTCTGATCAATCACCTTTCAATTCACCAAGTGTCTAGTAAACTGTCATTTATTTTTGACCTATCAGTGACTCCGTTGCCTAATGGAATTTTTGTTCACATTTCCACCAACTCTATAAATTCAATCTTGCCTTAGAGATCTAGCCTTCGGACGAAATTCAAAATCAATCCTTTCAGTGATTGATGTGAAGAGAGAGAGCCCTCTCTATTTGGAAGGGCTAGCTTCCAGGATCAAGTTGGTTTGTGGTTACCTTTGTGATTTTCTTCCTCAGCCAAAATCAATTTACAGAGTGATAACACCAAGTACATGCAATGACATGACCAACATCGGGTTCCACATAGGTTTCAAGTTGGTGATAAGGTGTGGTTGCATTGTAAAAATAACACTTCACTTTCCCCCACATGAATCTCATACCAATACGATATGGGTCTTACACCATCATGAATGCTGTGGGTGAGAATGATTTTGAATTGAGTATTACCCATTTGTTTGGCTTGCATTCAATATTTAATGTGGAGCCACTTTGACCATATTTTCCACCTATATTGGACACCTCATAGGTGGATGAGCATTTGGCCCCTATAGAACTGAATCCTGACTTCATAGAGCATGCTACTATTGATCAGATCATGGACACCAAGACGAAGGGCACCCATCAACAGAACTTACAATTCTATTGGATTGTTAAAGAAGGACAACTTCGCTAAGGCAAGTGATTCATCATGAGTCAATTTCAGTAAAAGTTTCCCCATATAATCAAGGAACTTTATGCAATGGGGACCATTGATTCCTAAGGGGGGATGAATGATCCAAGTGGACATCAATGGCCACCCACCTCTTTCACTGACTCAACATGGTTCTTCATCTTGGCAGTTTTTAAATTTATAGGTTTTTGGGTCATAAGATTCTAGGGTCGTTTTGAGGCCTTAAATGATGTTTTTTGGCCATTTGGGGGACTGGAGTGGCCATGGATTTCCTAGGCCTACCAAAAATTGTACTTCTTAGTTAGATATTTCCAACGAGATATTGTATGCAAAAGTTGCACCCGTGGGAACTTGACGTTTCAACTAGCCACCTCAGGGACCACAATCCTTTTGGCGCTTCAACTCCCAGGATTAGGTTTTTTACCCTTAGGGTTTATTAATTTATGTTAAAATACATTTTTCAACCTTTGGTAATGTCTTCTTGCAAATGAGCATAACTGTCACCTCTCTCTTAAGAGATAAGCTACCACCATTCTAGCTAGTTTGTATTGATTTTCATTTTACAATATTTTTCTATTACATTCATTAATAGAACTTGGGTTTAACTATATTACCATACTCCTTATAATATTTCTTTGTGTGTGTTTCCATTTATATTCCTAGCTTACATTTCATTCTCTATGAAACCTAGATCATTAATTTCCTCCCGGGCCATAATTTTCACATATAATCTTTATTTGAGGAAAAAAATCCATTTTTTTAAAGATTTTAACCTATAGAATGTGATGAGATCCCGTAAGATGAAATACTTAGGATATGGATCCCCAAAAATTTCTAGGAATAGCCTAAAATGGGCTTCAAAAGTTTAATCCTTTATATTTTTGATTAGAATCTCATCAGGGATGGCCCTAACTGGTCAACTAGATAACTCATACCCCTTGAGAAGAAACAATTTTCATTGAATCAAATTCTAGGATTAGATGGGGAAATTCTACCAGATATCATTTTTGGTAAACCACTTTTCATGGTGAAGAAGATGCTCTTCTTTGATAACCCATTCAAATTTGTATGTTTTGTTGATGGGTGCTCTTAATTTTGGTGCCAATGATTTGGTCCATTGTATCATTTTCTATGCAATCAGGGTTTAGTTTAGTGCTATCTAGATACTATGCCACCTTTGATGTGTCTAAAAAAGGTGGGAAGTATGGTCAGAGTAGTGCCACATTAAATATAGGGGTGTGCAAGCCAAGGTAAGGTGAATGATTTATTTCAAAACATTCTCACCCAATTCCTTGGTGATAGTGTAAGGCCCATAATGAAATGGTATGCTATTTCTACCAGGACTTGTAATTCTCTCCTTGTGCAATTGCAACCACATTTTTTCATTGACCTTGCTCTTGTGTTGAACATGATGCTTATTGCGTTGTTGCTTTTACTTGGTGTTGGTTTTCTTCAAAATACCATTAAATTACTATTGGATGTGTTGGATTTTTCTTCAACAAATTTGGCTACTCTATTTTCTTCTTTTTGAGCACATGGGAGAACTCCTCTTCTGTTGATGCAATGTGAATATATGTATTAGTTTGGATCAATTGATGATACCCCTTGCACACTTAGAGAGAATCATGGAAGATAGAATTTTGGAGAGGTCTATTGCAGTCATGTTGAACAAAGGGAAGGATTTCATCCCATGTACATGGATATTGGGAGTTGTACAACATGAGTAGACACATAATCATTATGTTGTTTACCTTAGCTATCCATCGGTTTGTGATAAAACATAGTCTATTTGGCCATCTTGGTGTCCATAATGGATAAAAGATTGGACCATAAAATACTCAGGAACCTGTAGCCCCTATATGAAAAAATTAACATTCTCAGGCCAAGAGTGATACTATTTCCATGTCTTAGAGGGCCCATCAACAATTACAATTACACAATCATGACTAGGTTTAATTGAGGGAAGACTTAACATGGATCAATGGAGTTTGACTTGTAAGAATTACTAGGAGTTTGAAAGAATGTGTATAGTTTCTACTTCTTGATTGCAAAACTTAGTAATGGCATTGAACTTGCATGATATTATGTATATGCTAATATCTTGGTGGAGCTTCAACTATTATCTTTTCCCCTCTAAATTTCCCTACCACCTACTTGTAATGTGCCTTCTAAAGCATCTTCTCTCTCTCTCTCTCTCTCTCTCTCTTGCTTGAAGGAACACAAAGTTGGCCCAGATGGCATAAAGGTCCATCTTGGAGATGAAAGTTAGAAACTTGTTTACACACAACCAACACATTGTATGTATCGTTGAAGTCGAGATCAATTCCATATAATTGCGTGATAACTAGAGCCACTATACAACCTTGTGTCCAAAAGAGTTGAATATTGTGGTTAATGCAACAACTAGAGATCAATTCACGTAGTTCACAAATTGATTAATTCTTCAATTATTGTTAGGTGATTTATATGTACTAAAAAAGACATTAAACCACCCTCAATTAAATTGTCAACCCGGGGTAAGTAAACTTAGAGTTGTAGCAAAATATATGCCAAAGGAAAAAAGGTTGGTAGGAGTATAGTCTAACTACGGAAATAAACTATCTAGGGCTAATCTACTCAAACAAACCTATCTAATGAACAAACCTTACTAATTAAATTGAAACTAGGTAACCTAAGTACTTTTGGGCCAAGGACTGATGAATAGTTCCTAAGAAAGCGAATGAAAACTCTATGTAAATCAAACTAGTTCATGACAGTAAGAAAAGGTAAACTACTAATCATACTAAGCAAATGATGAAATCAAACTACCTTTAACTTGTCAACCTACATTCAATGAGAAACTACCCTATGAAAGCAATTAAATAAGCAAGTAAGCAAAAACACCTACTAACCTATTAAATAAAATAGACAAGCAAGCAAAAAAATCTAGCTAACCTACTAAAACAAAAGACAAGTAAGCAAAGGCAACTATCTATCCCACTAAAGCAAAGGGACAAGTAAGCAAAGACTTCTCATTGAGAAACTACCTAGCCTAAGAGGCAAGTGAACTAAATGCCTAATGCAAAACTATTTCTCTTGCGTGAAAGGAAATTTAAATGCTCAATGCAATGAATGAAAGGAAATCTATTTTATTGAAAGCAAGAAAGACTAACAACTAAACTATTGGAAACAAGAAACTATCTCTTCTAACTTATGAAAGAAAGAAAATATCTTTAATCTATGAAACACTCAAATGTAATGATGGTGGTTGTGTGAATGCCTTCAGTGATGACGGATGATATCTTGCTGATGCTTGACAACAAAGGACAGTTCTAATGGTATAAGCTCAATACTAATTTCAATGGCAAAATGAAAGGTATGGATTAAACAATCTAAGGAGAATTTAGCCATGACAAAGATAATGTTAAATACCCTGCATATTCATGTATGAACCATCAACATAATAATGAGTTCATCATTATCTAACTAAGGAATTTTATTACATTTTAATCTATGAAAGGAAATTACATGAAAGTAAACTATACTATGTCTATTTTAATCATTCAAGCTATGATAAGAAAATGAATTAGAAATAGAAATTTAAAGCATGATATTAAAAAGTAAATTGACAATCTAATTTAACCAACAACTAATTAAATGAAATCTATATAAAACTGAAGTAAGCAAGCTATGCTTAAAAAACTGGAAGTAAATCTATCCATCCATCAATCCTTGTCAGAAGAAAATCCAAATTAAAAACTCTGTTCTATCTAATTAAAAATCTGTTCTAAACTTGATTGTAAAATTATAAAAGAAAACACAATTTAACATCTAACTACATGTGGGGTTAATAAAGTGAGAGAGAGACTTTCTAATTGAACACAGAGTTAGTATAGAGACTTGCAAGCCCGTTCCTAATCTACAAAATCAACACATACTAACACATATCATCATCTAACATGCAAAAAGAAGTAAAACAATGATCTACAACAAATTAATTAACTAAATAAAAATACACATGTCCAGGAAATAAAAAGACAATTTGAATTATGAAATGTATAAACAACACACTAAACATCACCAGGCTACTGGTGCCCCCCCCCAGCAAGTCGTGGCTATCCTCTACAAGCACACCACGAACTTCAGCAAGCCGAATTCACCATGAAAGTCAAAAATGCAGTTCTTGTAAGGTAAAAACTCAAACAGAGCAAAATTGTTTTTCTGGCAATTCTAATGCTTATGCTACTTGGTTAACAATCTAATGATCATCTTGGTAGTATTTATAGGTTTACAACCCAGGTGGTCGACCACAAGAGGGTCGAACCACCTCTAAATTCAACAAATTACATTAAATGAGGCCATAACTAACAAAACAGAGGAACCCAATAAGCGCCCTCTTTGGACAACCGAAATCGAGTTGTCTTGAGCTTAGTAGCTGGAGGGGGTGGTGACAAACAAAACCCATGTGCTCGATTTGTCCACCACTGGCCGCTAATACCACAATTGCCAACTTGCCTTGCGTTTTTGTGCAATACTGGGTGGCGGAACGAGTGCCGGATCAAGTACCCGAATGAGTGCTGGATCAAGTGTCGGAACAAGTGACGGACCAAGAAACATGGTGCGTTTTTCCCTGTAACAACATAAAAACATGAATTAACTCTTGGAAACCATAAAATATGATAAATTAAACTTGATTGAATCACAAAACACAAATTATACGTACCTCATGCCGATTGTATCATTTTACCATAAAATTCTTCAAAAAGCTCATTTGAAAGATAAAAAACACATATGTACATATGACAAAAAGTGTATAATAACGTCATGAATATGATCATATCTCGGGCCCAACAATTATTATGCTTAATGTTTAGTTGGAATTGATGACAGTGTGTAAATAACTGTGTATAAGGAAATTTAACATGGGGGTGACCAATAATACCTTCACTAGTAGATTCATACACTAGTGCACATAATCACCCTAGCCCACCCTTCCCAAAAGGAAAATAATTCAAATCGCTTGATTTCAATTGAAACTAGGGTTCTAGAGAGGAAACCAAAGAGAACTTGTAAAAATTCTCCAAAGGTGGAGGAGTGGGATGATTTGAAAATCCTTAGACACCACTTATTATTTACATACATACATGCAACATCTAACTTGATCCAGAATAATTTACTGATCATATTGAGGTGATTTGCATAATTATGATGATGTGCTTTTTACCCAAAAAAACTCATGAAACGATGATTAGTTTGCTGAATGATGAGACGAAAGAATGTAAAATAAAATAGCTCAAATTACATATAGATATGGCATATATCACTTCATCTTCAAAGCCCCTTTAGATAACATAACTCTTCTTCATCATCTCAAAAGACCAAATTACATTACAATATGTTTGCAAATGTCCATTTAAATGGAATCTCTTTAATTCCATTACTCAAAATAATAAAATAAGTACATAATTGAAATCCTTGCAAAATTAAAAAAAAAATGACTATAAAGTCGACCAAATTCTAAACTGGCTCAATTTCGCCTTCTTCAGCACGCAAGACAATGCACTAAATGCTCATTAATGACATTTTGAGATAATTTTTTTACAAATGACCTCCAATCAAAAAATAGAACTCAAATTCATGATCCTTGTCGAAAATCATGAAAAATGAGTATAAAGTTGCCTATGTTTGGACAATATACCTCATGACATGCTTTAGCAGACAACCATACTTGGCCTCTTTTTGCACGTACTTTGAGACATCCGTACACACCTAAGGATTTGTGCCATGCATCGATATCTACGCACCTAGAGATCTATGCCCGCATTGATACTCATGCACATTTGAATGTGTGAAGTGTTGAGATCTGCGCCCATATATAGGCCGTGGGATTCAAACCTCCATCCACACATTTTGGCAACTTAAAACTAAATATAGTGCAGACATCCCGAAATAAGTAGGATTTTTGGCCTAGTGGTTAAGGTGTGGAGTTTATATATGGTAAGTCAGGGTTTGATTTTTGGCCTAGTGGTTGAGGCGTGGAGTTTATATATGGTAAGTCAGGGTTCGAGCCCCACCGACTACCATATATTTGCGCGTTTTGTTGATATATATATAGTTTTAAACCACATGCGATGGCATATTTCCTTTAGCCCTTAGCAGAATGCGGTGTTGGTTACATAGTATAGTACACAAACCAAGGGCCAAGGGTTGAGGGCTTAGGCCCTCGGCCCTTTTTCTGCCCATTCAAATTCTATTACAAATTTAAATATAATTTGCACCATTCATATGTTAAGTCACATTGTATGGCACGTTGGTAGTGGGGGTTGTATTAAGTCTTTGGGAGGTTATTGAGATCCCGGGTTTGACCCTCGTCAACTCTATAGTTTTACATAACCATATCAATATAGGCCAATGGGGGGCTGCCATGTGGCAACTTCTCATTGGCTGAACCTTGCCACGTGTCAACATATGACTTGTCCACCTGGATTGTACCTTGGCCAATTAGCTTCCAACTCATTTGCCCACTCTACGTATGGTCAATCCATGTGGCACCTTGGGTTGTGGCCACATCATAGGTATGGTCGTTCCACGTCTCACCCTTGCAGTGGTGACACATGTCATCCTTTTACCCCTTTGACTTTGACTTTGCCATGTTTGACTTTAACTTTGATTGCTCATAACTTTTGCATACGAACTCTGTTTTACTTTCCGTTTGTGCTATTGGAAAGATGACAATGAGATTTATGCATTGATTCCATTTTTGAGAGAATTTGGGATGGTTATATTTTGAGCATTTATGGATCCCTTGGACCTCGGTGAGTGTTCCGTATCCTCCTGAACCTCTGTGAGCATTCCTTAGATCCTCCTGGATCATGGGAAGAGAAGGACTCTTTAGCTAGAATGGTATTCCAAAAGTCCATAACACAACAACCAAGATAAAACTTTTCTACTTCCCTATAATAGTAAAACCCAAACCTTTAAGATACTTGAAAAAGGAGAACCCCTAAATTTATCGATGATTCAATCATATATAAGAAAATAAATAATATGAACAATGAATAATAGATTTTATGGGGGAAAGACAATTTTTATCAGTTAAAAAATATAATGATTAAATCGTGTTATGAGATGTGGTAGAATTCCATTTCCAATATTTAATGGTTCATTGTTCTCTTAGGTTCTCAAGGGTCACTTCTCTTCGACAATGCTGTGAATTTAAAGTACCACTCACAAATTCTGTAACATAACCTTAGCATGAGAAAGAGCATGCCTCAATTGAGCCTCTCTAGAACTCTTGAGCACCTATCATGTTAAAATCCCCATAAACTAGGGAATGGTCCTCAAGGAGTTCATTAAACATCTATATCTACAAAATGGATCTCTTTCACATCATTATATAGCATGATCGAAACGATCCTCTTAAAGGGAACAATTAATCCTCATTCTATGACTAATAAGTTGAGTTAAGGTGACATAAGAGTCATAACCCTATTCATGACCTCACCATTTGAAGATGTGTAGGTGGTCACATGTAACCAAATACAAATCAACACATTTTGTAATAAAAACCTAGAAATTTTTACTTCCTCTAAGCATAGAATATCAAGACTATAAAAAAATATTTATGTTTTAGACCGACTTTTTTGTAAGGGTTAGTGAGGCCCTAACATTCCTTAGCACTACTTTTATGAAGAAAGAGGAACAATGTAATCCATACTTACCATTCTTCACTAGCTTGGATAGGATTTCATTTACATGTAAAGTTGCTGGACCTTTCATGACCGAGACATAAAAATTTTCTACTTGTGAACTTTAGGCATCTTTTGAGACTCACTAAGGTACATGGCTGCTTGGAGATTAGTTGTAGTGGCATGCACATGCTAATCCCTTTACATAAGGTGTTTTGAGATGGGTGCACCACCTCCTTCCCAATAATTGATGCTATGACATTATTTGGTGTAAGCATACCAAAGTTCATTAATTTATTTGGTATAAACACATGAAAAATAATCAATCATCATAAAAACAATTCCAAAACACCACCAAATAAACATATTCTTTCTTTCATTTTTTCTCACACTACATTCAATAGAATGTGATATACTTGTTCAATATTATTTCCTTCAAACTAGTTGAATTCAATTTCCCTTTGAGGTATTTGTGACTACTTGGCTATTCCACAAAATGTGATATACTTGTTATTTCCTACAAACTAGTTGAATTCAATTTCCCTTTGAGGTATTTGTGACTACTTGGCTTAACCTTGAGTAGCTTAGTTAGTTGAGGCTAGCGATGGCACATCATATATCTATACATTAGGGAAATTAAGAATCAAAGACTTTTTACCATTTGTCCTTTTCCATGTTTAGTGGCGATGGGTACTTTTACAGGTTGTTCTACATCATATTGACAAGTGGAAGGTCCATAAGTTTGATATGAATCGAATAAAAAATTGTAATTATGTGGTGGTGGATGGTTTTTAACTGTTATAAACCTGTTGACTAGGGAAAGGTTTAAAAGTTTGATATGACTCGAATACAAATTTGTAATTATGTGACATTTTAAGCACATTACAATCAATCATGGACACAGCTCTATTTCCCCACAACTATGGGCCATCCTCATTTCTATAGCCATTGATAGACTGTCCAGACTTACAGAACGCGATCGATAACATCTTTCATATTCAATGGAGGAGTATTGATGAGTGCTGATGGCCATGGTGATGGACACTAGGTCGTTGTGGGTCACAACTGTTTGTACAGTCTCTTGTTTCTTCGACTTTTTTTATATCAAAAAATGTTGACAGCCTGCCTGAATGTCCAGGATCAGACAGCCAAATATGATTATAAATAGCGCATTGTGCCAAGGTTTTCCCCATCGAAGGAAGGCGAGCTTATCTCTTTTGTCTGCTCTAGTTTTGCTGCTTCCTTCCCTTGACAATGAGGAAATTTGTTATCAGCTTTGTTCCCGTGCTCTACATTTGGTTTTTATCTCTCACTGTAACCATGTCGACTGTGTCTCCTGCAATATCTCATGACGACGAGCCACCCCTGGTGAAAGGTTTGTCGTGGAGCTTCTATAGAAAGAGCTGCCCTGATTTGAAGTCCATTGTCAAGAAACGCATCG
>JZKD02S1061871.1:0-13250 GCA_000966675.3 Picea glauca | reverse complement strand
TTGATGTTGTGCTACAACTTTATCTTTTCATAATATCAATCTTTTGTTTCATGTTTTTGTTTATCAATTTGTACTTGATTGGTGACTACTTTAGCTATCACAGTCTTTGCAAAATGATATGGTTGAATTAATGTGATCCATGTCTATTTTCCTTCACCAATTTTAAGAGTACAACAATTACTTAGTTCAACTTATGAATGACAGATTTCTCTTCTTCATCAATTGAACTATCATGTATAAGTCTTTACATACAGGTTTATCTAATTATAGAGATTTATAAATTATAAGATTGTTGTTAATTTTATGTCTTGATTGTCCTGTATTCAACTTGTAGAGCATTGCAGCCTATCATTTCTGAGAAGCTCCTGAATTATTCGGTGCAGGTTTCCTCCCTCTGATCTGCTTGAACAGTCATCATACACAGGACAAATCTGAAGCGTTTATCTAGGTTAGTTAGCGATTATTTTCGTTAAATTGATTAGATATATGTGTAGTTAGTATATTAGATTGTTTAGATTCAGTAAGTTTTATTTCTTGTTCATAAAATCAAAAAATCAACAAAAATATCTTTCTCTGTCTTAGGGAAGAAAGCAAATGAGTTTTCCAGGTTTTATTTAAATCTGTATTTTGTAGATATTGTATATTTTGTTAATAAGTTATATTTCAGTTAGTAGTTTGTATATATAGAAATAGTAGATTAGTTAGTTTGTTTAGTAGTTAGTTTTAATTAGATTAGTTTATTAGTTAGTTTTATTTATTGTTAGTTAGTTTAATTTGTTTTATTTAGTTTTAGTTTGTTTAGTTTGTTTTATTTAGTTTTAGTTTGTTTAGTTTGTTTAGTTTTAGTTAGATTAGTTAGTTTAGATTAGTTTTATCTTTGGTTTTCTTAGGAAATTAGATCGGCTAACAAAGCCGCTAAACCCGTCAGGGTGGCTCATTCCAAACGGCTTGGGTTATTAGACAACCCTGGACCGGTTCCACTCTCTCAGTTGACGGACGGTCAATTTCGCCCGTCAACAAATGGCACTAGAAGGACGGCTGAAATTAATTAATGGCACGAGGTGGTCGCAAGACTCCTCCCCCCCCTAATCTCTCACCTATAGTGACTAGAATCCATTCACATGATAATATTCCCCTTCAAACAACAACTACTTCAACCGAAGATCCACAGATCATAGTTGAGCCAACAACCCCTAATCCTACAGGTGGTGACATACAAGAGATTGTCCATCAATCTCTTATAAAAACACATAGTTCCTTAGCTCGTCTTAGGCAACCAAACTGTCCGTGGGGTCAACCTTTGGACTTCTCTGATATCAGAGAACAATTAGGAGATACTAACCTCACTGTGAATCCCACAGATCCAATCACAAATTCTGCTACAGGAGGATCTAGGATACCTCCTTCACCACCTCCAGCATCTCCTTCCTCTTCTGGAGGAGATTCCTCGTCAGACGAATACAATTCACCTTCTCAGCCTTCCACACCCACNTTTAGATCTTTGGTTATTGTAAATGCTAGCGTTAATGTTGCCTCATCGAATATACTTTTGGACCTTGTAGAATTGTTGTTGTACATATGTGCTTGCAATAAAAGGATTTGAATTTGCATTAATTATGGAACTACAATCCTTGCGTTATGGAGACCTTATTGGCTCGTAATTATTGTCTTACTGAATTATACGTTTAGATCACTTGCACGTTAATGTTAATGTTAAGGTTGATTTATCGAAAATACATTTGGATCATTTAGAAATGTTGTTGTACATATGTGCTTGCGAAGGAAGGATGTATTTCTTTTATTTAATTATTAAAGTAAAGAAGGGAATGTCTTTAAAAGTATCATTTTAGAAAAATAATGATGTGTCCTAATTGTTGAGTTTTAAATTATTTTAAGAAAGGATGTATTTCTATTATTAAAGTAAATAAGGGAATGTCTTTAAAAGTATCATTTCAGAAAAAGAGTGGTGTGTCCTAATTGTTGAGTTTTAAATTATTTTAAGAAGGGATGTATTTCTGTTATTAAAGTAAAGAAGGGAATGCCCTTAAAAGTATCATTTCAGAAAAAGAATGATGTGTGCTAATGGTTGATTTTTAAATTATTTTAAGAAAGGATGTATTTCTTTTATTAATTAGTAAAGAAGGGAATGTCTTAAAAAGTTGCATTTCAGAAAAAGATTGATGGTTCCTAATTGTGAGTTTTGAATTGTTTAAAGGAATGATGTATTCCTTTTATTAAATTATTAAAGAATAAATTTGCTTTATAATCTTGAAGGTAGGAAACAATTATGTATTAAATCGTTGTTGTAATGTATGAACATAATGTCTTCATAATATTTCGTCTAGAATGGTGTAAGAATAATGTTCTTGTAATACAAATTAAAAGGGTAGGGTTAGGGATTGATAACATATAAATGTAATGTTGTTGTTAGCTTAAGTTGCAAGGTGTTTTCAATGAGAGGTAATGACCCTGGTACCCTACTGTAATTTATTGTTGTTGTAATGGGTAAGGAGTAATGTCATGGCAATACATCGTTGAAATATGTGAGGGTGAGGTCATGTCATCTTAAAATGAAGTGCAATGTTAGGTCATATATCATGTAAAAGGGTAATGACAGGGTTTTTATCATAAGGTTATTGAATTTAATTGTCGATGATGACTTATAAAATGTAAGGTACCTTGAACTAAGTACCATAAATCATCATGCCTTAGTAAGGAGGAAAGTTGTTCNTAAAGTAAAGAAGGGAATGTCTTTAAAAGTATCATTTTAGAAAAATAATGATGTGTCCTAATTGTTGAGTTTTAAATTATTTTAAGAAAGGATGTATTTCTATTATTAAAGTAAAGAAGGGAATGTCTTTAAAAGTATCATTTCAGAAAAAGAATGGTGTGTCCTAATTGTTGAGTTTTAAATTATTTTAAGAAGGGATGCATTTCTGTTATTAAAGTAAAGAAGGGAATGCCCTTAAAAGTATCATTTCAGAAAAATAATGATGTGTCCTAATGGTTGAGTTTTAAATTATTTTAAGAAAGGATGTATTTCTTTTATTAATTAGTAAAGAGGGGAATGTCTTAAAAAGTTGCATTTCAGAAAAAGATTGATGGTTCCTAATTGTGAGTTTTGAATTGTTTAAAGGAATGATGTATTCCTTTTATTAAATTATTAAACAAGAAATTTGCTTTATAATCCTGAAGGTAGGAAACAATTATGTATTAAATCGTTGTTGTAATGTACGAATGTAATGTCTTCATAATATTTCGTCTAGAATGGTGTAAGAATAATGTTCTTGTAATACAAATTAAAAGGGTAGGGTTAGGGATTGATAACATATAAATGTAATGTTGTTGTTAGATTAAGTTGCAAGGTGTTTTCAATGAGAGGTAATGACCCTGGTACCCGACTGTAATTTATTGTTGTTGTAATGGGTAAGGAGTAATGTCATGGCAATACATCGTTGAAATATGTGAGGGTGAGGTCATGTCATCTTAAAATGAAGTGCAATGTTAGGTCAGATATCATGTAAAAGGGTAATGATAGGGTTTTTATCATAAGGTTATTGAATTTAATTGTCGATGATGACTTATAAAATGTAAGGTACCTTGAACTAAGTACCATAAATCATCATGCCTTAGTAAGGAGGAAAGTTGTTCATTTTGTTAATATTGAACTTGGTCGTTCATTATCAGAAACCTTGTCACACGCCTTCTGTAAAGGGAGTAGTATTCATCTTACAAATGTTGTACTTGATTGTGATCAGTCGTTGTGTGGTCTACTTGTGTCGAGATGGACGTAGACACCTCCACTGTAGCCTAGTGTATGAGTCCGTGTGTGCGCTGATTTTGTGTAAAGAATCCTGTGCCGTATCAAGAGTCTCGGGCCCTTTAAAGGCGGGGTTTCCACTCTTGTGACACACCTAATGAAGGTCACTAGTTTCTGCCTGAGCAGTCAGCCAGGAGCTTATTTGACCTTCTCTCTCTCTGGAGCAGAGGACTAAGATTAAACACCCTGCTTTCCTGTGCAGAAATAGTGAACTCTACTGTTATGGATTCTTCCTTGTCTGTGTCGTTTATTGCTTGCAGTTACTTTTCGTGCACCTTATTTCTTCTTGTGGCATTCATCGTGGTTGCGTCTTGTTGTCGTCGGGTGGCGACATAGATTTGAGTGTGTCTATTTCCTCTTTACACACACGCACACACCTTAAACAAAAAAAAATTGCACCTATTGTCAGAGTTGTGGTCGTAACAAAGAGGAGGTTCGTTACATATGGTATCAGAGCCGGTTCGACCCGCGACTTGGGATTTGCTACAGCTTTCATTGGCATGATTAGATTGATTATACTATTACTGATCGAGTTGATTTTGTGCGTGAAGGGGATCTTGGCTAGAGGACGTCGCGGAGGTAGACGACGGGGTGTTAGGGGAGGAGGCATGATGCCTCCAGTAGCATCCACGCCTGAGGGGTCTAACCCCCAGGGAGGCGAGAATGTACTCGAATAGGAGCAGATCACAGTTGGCAATGTCGTGGGGTTGATGAGGTCCTTTCGGTGCATGTCTAAGGAATTGATCAGCTGATTGGACAGAGACGAGGCCAGGATGCCGACACCCGCTGAGGTTCCGCCGCGTGCACCTACCGTTATAGGTAGATTTCATTGGGAACTCGAGAAGGTCAAATTTCCCGAGCTCTGGGGTGCCTCGGAAGGCACAGCCGCCGAGGCATGGTTGGAAAAGATGGCAGTGTGCTTCGCACTTCTCAATTATACCTCCAACATGAAGGTTTGCATGGTGGTCTTTCACTGAAGGGGAGCACTTTTCTATGATGGAAGATGCTCCTATCGCAGCGGATCACGACCGTTGAAGACATGTCATGGGAAATGTTCGAGGAACGGTTCTGAGAGAGGTATCTTTCAGAGGAATTCATTGAGCGTCAGCTCAATGAGTTCAACGCTTTATGACAGGGAGATCGTACGATGCTCGAGTACGAGGCACATTTTATGGCGCTGCTCTGGTAAGCTTCGCACCTTAACTTGGAGAAGTTTGGGGTCATCAGGTCGTGTTGAGCCTTATAGGAAGCCTGCGTGCAAGGGGTTAAATGTTTTGATGCCTCAAACCTTGCACGACGCTGTCCCGAGGGCAGTTGTTCAGGATGCGTTTAGCTTCGTGGAGGTGGCCTCGGGAGCCAAACAGAAGGTTGGAGGAAAGGTTACGGGATGTGCCCTTAACCTGGGAGAGTTTGTCACAAGGGTCAACTGGTACGTCACGATCTTAGGGTCTTATGATGTCATGATCGGTATGGATTGGTTGGGATCGCATGAGGCGATACTCAATTGTAAGATGAAACGAGTGAGCTTGGTCGATGATGAAGGACAAGGACCTGTGATTGTAGGATGGAACCAGGGATTATCCCTGAGGTTCGTCTCTTCCTTACAGTTACGGAAGAGTATGAGCAAGGGGCGCAATATTTATGCAATCCTCGCGCTAAACGAGAAGGGAGTAGCGGAAGATCTAGAACACCTTCCGGTAGTGAAGGAGTTGCAGACGTATTCCGGAGGAGTTGCCCAGGATACCGCCGGAAAGGGAACTGGAGTTTACCATAGACCTGAAACCGGGAACTGAACCGATAGCAAGAACGCCTTATCGGATGTCGACCCCAGAGTTGCAAGAGTTGAAAATGCAACTGAAGGAGTTGTTGGACCTAGGACTGATACATCCTGGTGTGTCACGGTGGGGTGCACCGGTTATTTTTATTCGAAAGAAGGACATATCATGGAGGCTCTGCATTGACTATCATCAACTGAACAAGGCGACGAGCAAGACTCAGTATCCCTTACCAAGAATTGATGATCTGTTCGATCAAATGAAGGGTGCGACGGTGTTTCCAAGATCGATTTGCGATCAGGGTATCACTAGTTGTAGATCAAGGAGGATGACATCCTTAAGACCGCCTTTAAGATGAGGTTTGGACATCACGAGTTTACTATTTTTCCATTTGGACTAACAAACGCCCCAGGGGTATTCATGAGTTTGATGAACGGGGTGTTCCACGAGTACTTGGACAAGTTCGTCCAAGTATTCATTGATGATATTTTGATCTACTCTCGGACAATGGAGGAGCATGACGAGCACTTGTGCTTGGTACTACAATGTTTACGAGAATACAAATTTTATGGGAAGTTGTCCAAATGCTCTTTTTACCAATCGAGGATTCACTACTTAGGGCATGTCATCTCCGACGAGGGTATTTCCGTGGATCCAGCCAAGGTTGAGGCTATTATGGAATGGCCTGCACCGAAGAAAGTCATAGAAGTGCGTAGTTTTATGGGATTAGCAGAATATTATCGACGGTTGTCGAGGTTTTTTTTTTCGAAGATAGAAAATCCGATTACGGAATTGCAGAAGAAAAACAAGAAGTTTGTTTGGACAGAGAAATGCGCTGAAGCATTCAGAGGCTTAGGGAGTTGTTGACAACCGCGTCGATACTAAAGGTCCCTGGCATGGACGCAGACTTCTTGGTATGCACTGACGCATCCAAGGAAGGTTTAGGCGGAGTCTTGATGTAGGACGGACGAGTGATTGGTTACATTTCGAGGAAGCTGAGAAGGCATGAGGAGAACTACGCGACGCACGATTTGGAGTTATTAGCCATCGTATATACCTTGAAGGTTTGGAGACACTACCTTGTGGGATGAAATTTTGAATTAAAGACTGATCATTGTGGACTACAACACATTTTTATGCAAAGCGACCTGAACGCGCGACAACGACGTTGGTCGGAATTGCTTAGCGAATACGATTTTGAGATTACTTACATAAAGGGAACAGTGAACCGAGTGGCGGATGCCTTGATTCGAAGGCCGCGCATCTTTTCGGTGTTACCTCTTCAAATAAATCTACGTGAGAAGATTCTCACCTTACAGCGTGATGATGACTGGTACACCGAATTCAAGGACTTTATCGGACAAAACATGATGACGGTACCACGATATGTGGTATATTCATTGGATAACGATGGGTTAATGAGGTTTATAGGTCAGATTTATGTACCGCCTAACGATGAGTTGAGGATGTTGATCCTGAGAGAGGCTCGTAGAGAAGTTTACATGGCTCACTCGGGAGTCACGAAGATGAGGGCAGACCTTAAACCCTTATTCTTTTGGAAAGGAATGAAGGCCGACATAGTCAACTTTGTGGCCAGATGTCTCAAGTGTCAGTCGGTAAAGGCTGAACATAGACACTCGACAGGATTACTTCAACCACATGCCATTCCGGAAACGAAATGGGAAGTTATTTCGATGGATTTCATTGTTGGATTGCCACTGACGGCTAGGAGACACAACTCGATTTTTGTAGTAGTAGACACTCTGACAAAGAGTGCTCACTTTATTCCCGTGCGTACGACACATCAGGCACCTGACATAGCTAGAGTTTTCATCAGTGAGATTGTGAGGCTGCATGGCGTGCCTAAAAAGATTATATCCGATCGAGGATCGGTGTTTACTGGACGATTTTGGACGAGTTTCCAAGAGGCCTTGGGAACCCAACTTAACTTTAGTACTATGTATCACCCAGAGACAGACGGACAGATAGAACGTATGAACCAAACCTTGGAAGACATGTTGTGCATGTACGTGATGGACCAACAAAAGTGTTGGGAGGAATTCTTTCCTCTAGTAGAGTTCGCTTATAACAACAATTACCAGATCACCATTAAGATGGCACCTTTTGAGTTCCTTATGGGTGACCGTGTCGGACGCCCTTGAGTTTTGATCGGCTTGAGGATAGGGTCCTGGTGGGACCGGAAGCGATCCAAGAAATGGAAGAGCATATGCAAACCATAAGACAAAGGATTAAAGAAGCGCAGGATCGATAGGAGAGTTATGTCGATGCACACCAAGTCGACCGTAGTTACGAGGTCGGTGACCGAGTTTCCTTGCAGGTTAAACCGCATAAGAGTTTGATCAAGTTTGGAAAGGGAGATAAAATCTCTCCTAGGTTCATGGGTACTTTCGATATTGTGGACAGAAAGGGGCCCATGGCCTATCGACTAGCCTTGCCTGGTTCTTTGAGGTGTATGCATGATGTTTTTCATGTATCTGTTTTGAGACATTATATTAGTGATCCTACACATGTGATTAACTTGAGTTCATTGTAGGTATAGGACAAGGGAGCGCTCATGGCTGAGCCGGTCCACATCTTAGATCATCACATTCGACAGTTACGATGTCGAACGGTAGATCAGGTGAAGGTCCAGTGGGACAGTTATAGTCCGCACTCAGCGACCTGGGAGGACGCATATGATATGAGTCAGCCGTTTCCATTTTTGTTTGATAGATAGACGTATGATACTGTGATACTTTATTCTGCATTTATACTGAGAAACTTCGGGACGAAGTTTAGACCAAGAGGGGGTGTATGTAACATCCTGCTCCGGCGCACTGAGAAAACTTATTATTTGAGGACACTTGCTCACAAGTGATCTGGACTTTTATGATGTTAGACCTTTTATACTTGATTGTGATGTGATTGACAAATGACATGATGTGTTACTATTTGATGTAGACAGATGCTATTGACTCAGTTTATTTGAGTGTGCAGGGTTTTTGACCTTGAGGATGCAGAGGCATCGGTGGAACCCCCTTGGACTCTGAACTGAGTCAGGGAGTGTGCTTTTGGGTTGATATATTTACTATGATGTTTCATTGATTGATGATTTGATGTTTCCATATCTGACATGATTTTTTATTATGCAGTCTGATGATAGCTTGCCAACCAAACTCACATATGGAGTAGAGGGGCCACACACGATTCCAGAGAGGTTGAGGGAGAGGGGTGGACAACAACCCTGCCATCGCCTATTAGCACTCCCGCCCTGGCTCGAACTATAGGTTAACGATTACCTAGTTCGAGAGGATCCACGATGCCATGAGGGTAGACTGCGACAGTCGCTCACGATGATTCTAAGGGGCGCGCAATAAGGTGGGGGCCTTATTCCTTAGAACCCTTAGTGTCCCACAAGCTCACCTGGCGGAGTGTTGACTCTAGGAGTTATAGATGTCTACCAATCAGTCCAGTTGGCGAGTGGCACCCTTGGAGCACGTGGTGCAACCTAAAGGGCACGTCGCACAAAAGAAACTCAGTTGGCGAGTGGCACCCTTGGAGCACATGGTGCATCCTGAAGGGCACATCGCCCAAAAGAAATTCAAGAGGCGAGTGGCACCCTTGGGGCACGTGGTGCGTCCTGAAGGGCACGTCGCAATAATGTGGTTGAAGGAGTCAGCCTAATTAGCCCTAAGTCATCAGCACCTGAATAAAACCTTAAGCAATTCCCCTAACCAATCATCGCCTAGCTCAGAATCTAAGCCCTAAGCTTAAGACTTTTCTAGAAAAAAGGGGGTAAATTTAGTGTGACCTTAACAAATGAAAATTTCAAAAGAAAAAAAACAAAAAAAACTCAGACCATTATCCTCTCATTATCCATGTCTACTTTATTAAACTATCCACCATCACCTTGATATTCCAGTATCCATCTCCCTTTTACATGTCTAGTTTACATTGCTAAATCACCATCCCTCCCCTTAATTCGTCATTACTCTTTTTATGTAATACATTTACTTTTCCCATATACATGTTTTCCATCCCCTTAATCTCTCATTATCCTATATCTATATCTATATCTATATCTATATCTATATATATATATATATATATATTAATGGTGAATTTAAATGATGGATAATGATAATTTACTATGATGAATGCATGCTTATAAATAGAAAAAAAAAACGAAAATATATATACACATATATTATAAACAAATGGTGGCGTGTTCCTTAATCTTAAATTTTTAGAATAATGAAAATGATATATGGATCCTCTTTCCATAAATTATTAATCCCTACTGCCTCTACCATTAATAAAAGTTATGCATGTAAAAATAAAAGGGAATTATTAATGAGCAAACATACTCTTTGAGTTTTAAAATATATATATATATATATAAAATAAAAATAGGAAAATAAAAAGAAAAATAAGAAAAGAAAAGGGAAAAGGGGGGAAAACCTAAAAGAGGAGGATTTAGGGTTTGAGAGGGATAAAAGAAAGGAGGAGGGGGGAAATAAGGGGACTTTTTCATCTATTGGTATGGTTATGCTGCCAGGATAGAGACTGGACTGATTTCTTGTGGGAGTTGGGGATTCTCAGCTAACTTGAGTGGTAGCTCAGCCTTAGAGGCGAGCTGAGAAGCTAGGCTATTTTTTGGGATGTGTGTGGCCCCTTTGCGGCTCGGGGGGCTAAGGGGGAAGGAGAGTACCCCTAGCATTTGGATGGGAGGTACCGGTGAGTTCTCAATGGTCAGCAAGCTGGAGCTAGAAGGAGCACGGGCGCGATGAACCATTTCGGATTCTCTGCCATCGGTTATAGTAAGCAGGTGCACTATTTTTCATTGATATATATTAGTTAGAATATTATATGTGGATCTTTATAGATAAAATTTCATGGGTTATAGATTAAGCTGAAATTTTATTTGAGAATGGTATGTTCTTGAGTTAGATGGTTCAGTTTTAAGAAATTTCATTTATGAATCCCCGATAACACTCACTGCCTGGTGTTGGATCCTTGTTTGACCTTCTTAACCCTGCCTGTAACCCTTCATCCCAAGACCTATCAGACCCCGACTCCTTGTGCGCACCAGTTTTTCATGGGTTAATGATGATTAAGGAAATCAATTTCCTTCTTTGGTGGAACTCCTTTATGAAGGTTAGATCTTCAACTTGCTCAATGAATGACGAGCCCAGTCGCTCCCCGCGTCCTTGCTCTATTTTTTTACCACCTTCAAGCACAACTCTCTACACCATTTAGTCACCCCAATCCCTTAACTTTTCACATAGGGATTTCCCTCGACCTCTGGTAAATCTATTGTTTATGGTGTTTTAATATTTTCGTGTATAAACCCTTAGTGTTAGTTAACACCCCCAGACGGGGAGTGGAATAGGTGTGTATCTTTCCTTTCTTCATATGGTTGCAGTTGGATACCGGGGTTACCATTACGTGTAAACCACGAACAACCCTCACCCTATGCGTTAGGCAAAAATTCCTGTGGTAGAGTAGCGTGTAATGGACGTGGCCTCCCTGGGCATAGACACATTGGTTTCAACTTATCCCGGACATCCACGCCTCCTAAGAAGTTACTGAGATTGTGTTTCGCTCGCAGCTTAAATTCGCACAGCACCGGCGAATGCAATGAGCAGTGCGTGATGGCTCTTCATTCGGCGACCTGGATCCTGTAGCTTAGACCTGAAACTCTCGGCAGCGACTTCTCGGTAGATATTTTCCCTTGCTGGAGTAAGATGTTCGTGTAACATGTGTATGGATCTAACTATATTAAAGCAGAAGTTCCTCTTTTAATATTAAAATAATTTTTCTTTAATAATTGATCATAACTAAAAACTAAAAATAAAATAACATTAACTGGGCAGTTCGAAAACCTGTGTGCACGCGGATATGATTTTAGTGTATACAGTTTCAATGTATTCATATTGATCGTATATTTATATTACAATTTCCACCTCCTTTGATTATAGTTACGCTATATTTTTCCCAGGGAATATAGGGTCATCTTCCGTAAACCAACGGTTCCTCCATACGGTGTTGTAATGCCTCATTGACCGTAGATGGGTGGGTGTAGCAGTTGGCCTGAGCATCCTCGAGGAGAGAGGGATATCCGACTGGTCTTACAATCCGCGTTCAGTTCACGCGCTTCGAACCACTCCACCGACGAGACTAAAGGGAAGCTGGGGACTAATAAAGAATTCCCGGGACGCGCGCCCTCGAGTTCGGCAAATTTGGAACCCCTAACTACTGCGTTAAATTCTCCTGACTTGAACAACTCATTGAAGACCCTGGTCGGCACACGTACCGAATTTTTCGTAAAAGCTTAACCGCCACGGTGGTGGCGACTCCTAGGTTAAACGTGAAGAAAAACTTATGTAAAGTTGTAATAGTTTCAGTTGATAAAAAATTAACTTTTCCTGTTATAACCATTGTATCTATTCGATCCTTCAGTCATTGTTAGGGTTAACGTTGCTTTATACTCTTATGCATTGGGAATGGTGGGGAGATAAAGCCGTATTTGGTTTCGGTTGTTAAAATTTGAGCCTTTCCATTTACAACGAAAATGGCATTAAGGGATAAACAATACAGGCAGGCAACACCCAATTACCTACAGTTTAAGCAGCTCGATGAGACCTGTAGCGATATCTATCCCAGCCGCCTCCCTTCATTTCGCCTGTCTAACGGTTACTAAAGGAAAGATTACGTCATAGCCACCGTTCAACAATCGCTGCTAAAAACTTCTTCTCTTCTCATGCCTTCTCTCGCTGTTTTCCTCTTCACCTTTTTGGTTGAATTTCATTTGGTCCCGCATTGAATCAACAGTGAGGTTAGAGGTTTTCTTATCTCCATCTTTTTAGCGTTAAAAAAAATAAAATAAAACCTTAGGTTCACTACCAAAATAAAATGACTGGAAGGTGCGTCAAGCCGTAAAGATGAGGATGGATTCATATTTAAACATATGTATATCATTTAGATCTTTGGTTATTGTAAATGCTAGAGTTAATGTTGCCTCATCAAATATACTTTTGGACCTTGTAGAATTGTTGTTGTACATATGTGCTTGCAATGAAAGGATTTGAATTTGCATTAATTATGGAACTACAATCCTTGCATTATGGAGACCTTATTGGCTCGTAATTATTGTCTTACCGAATTATACGTTTAGATCACTTGCACGTTAATGTTAATGTTAAGGTTGATTTATCGAAAATACATTTGGATCATTTAGAAATGTTGTTGTACATATGTGCTTGCGAAGGACGAATGTATTTCTTTTATTTAATTATTAAAGTAAAGAAGGGAATGTCTTTAAAAGTATCATTTTAGAAAAAGAATGATGTGTCCTAATTGTTGAGTTTTAAATTATTTTAAGAAAGGATGCATTTCTGTTATTAAAGTAAAGAAGGGAATGTCTTTAAAAGTATCATTTCAGAAAAATAATGGTGTGTCCTAATTGTTGAGTTTTAAATTATTTTAAGACGGGATGTATTTCTGTTATTAAAGTAGAGAAGGGAATGCCCTTAAAAGTATCATTTCAGAAAAAGAATGATGTGTCCTAATGGTTGAGTTTTAAATTATTTTAAGAAAGGATGTATTTCTTTTATTAATTAGTAAAGAAGGGAATGTCTTAAAAAGTTGCATTT
>JZKD02S1061870.1:204753-221962 GCA_000966675.3 Picea glauca | reverse complement strand
CGCTATCTCACAAGTTCGTGAATCAAAGCCCCCAACTCTTCCTTTCCAATCTTGCGACACCCGAACTGGCGATACGGGTATAGCTCCTTTCTTAGTTAGCACCCTCCCCACCTGTAACCGTAGGCTAGTCTTAAACGTCAGTCCCTCTCGCAACTCACACCTTCGTGAGTTTGTGAGTCGAACTCTCATGCTCTCCTGTTGCGATCTCCTGAGACGCGATAGGTCAACGCTGAGTTGAATCCTCCCTTGACAGTTCTTCCCTACTCGCAACCTCGCAACCTCACCGGTTGAACCGTCGAGCTTTCACCCTCTTATTCTGTGAACCCCCGAGATGCGATAATTCAAGGGAGTGTCGACTCCTATCTCCAGGCAACGGGTGTCCACCCGTCGACCACGCGGGTCCCACCTTATGGCTCTGCCACGCGTCCACACGAACCTCGGCACTCGTTACTTCGTGACTTCTGATGTTGAAAGTGGCTCCACTCAACCTCCGAACCCCCGAGTGCACGATAGGTGATAGGGTTCCCGATCCAGCGATCCTCCTACGACCTAGATCCAACGACTCTCCTTCCTTCCTCGCTCCTCGCGTCTTCACGACTTGGAGTAACCAATGTTTGGGCTCTTACCCTGCGAACTTTCGAGTTCGCGAGATCTCTCGATTTCTACCACCTGTCCTCCTCAGATGGACAGCTCCTAGTCCTCTCGCCACTTCGTCGCTTTGTGTCCTCGTGCCTCGCGACTTTTAACACCAACTACTTGGGCGTTCATCCTGCGAACTCCCAAGTTTGTGAGATCTCTCGATCTCTACCACCTATCCTCCTCAGATGGACGACTCCTACTCCTCTTGCCACTTTGTCGCTTCGTGTCCTCACGTCTCGTGACTTTTAACACCAACTACTTGGGCATTCACCCTGCGAACTCCCGAGTTCACGAGATCTCTCGATCTCTGCCACCTGTCCTCCTCGGATGGACGGCTCTGATCCTCTCGTGGCTTTGCCACTCGCGACTTGGAGCGTCCAATTTTTGGGCTCCTACCTTGCGAACCTCTGAGCTCACGAGATCACCGGATCTTTTCCACCTGTCCTCCTCGGATGGACGGCTCTGATCCTCTCGTGGCTTTGACCCTATTCACGAGGCTTAACCCTCGTCTATCTCCCTATATATCTAACGACTGTCGGGTTCCCTAGCTAGGATCTGACGGTTCAGGTCGGTCCCGATGCCATGACCTTTCCTACTGCTCTTTGGACGTGGAAAAACCAACGGTCTAGGTGTCCTCGTGGAGTCTGGGGATATACGATTCAAAATTTCCTCTCTATTCACGAAGATAGAGAGAAAAGGTTTAATGGCACTTAACGCCCTCGTTTATTCCCTCGATTCAATGATCGTGAATGACTGCAGACTCTCCGATAGGGTATCATCCGTTGATCAATACTTATCCCTATGCTGCTACTTTGGGATTTAAGAGGGTCGTTCCTCTTTATACGGGGTTGTTAAGACTTGTGCATTCAAGCCCCTCTTCTGGGAAATCTCTGTGAAGAAATCTGTACCAGGTATCCCTGAGACAAATAAGGGAAGAAACTTCCCAAGAATGGGTTGGGGACCTAACTTAGTTCAATATAGACATAAATACAATTGCTTCATCCATGCACATCATGCGTGGTTTCCTCTGTTATGAGCATATATCTATACATTCTCATCAAACACTGCACATACATTATTACACATAAATCATTCATAATTTGACAGTTCTATGAGCATATATATGCATATACCAGTCTATGAATTTCAAGATGCAATATATATATAAAACACTTATCAGAAATAACACCCGAAGTGGGTGCGATTACTGAGAGGGGTGCTCGTTTCCACCCAACCGTAGGCTCAGCGACTCCCAAAGGATTTACCACTATCCACCCCCGAGTTGAGACCACGATGCTTTGAGACTGTGTCTCTCTGTCTACCAATGACCAGGAGCGAAGGTTGCAATCCTTCCTCTCTACTATCACTCATTCTACGTAAAAACTTCCAGAGTTCCCCTCGCATTTGCCCCCCCTAATCGCTTTTGCCATACGCCTTATCCACTCGCAAGGTTGCGTGTGGCACGATTATCCTCGCGTCGATCAGGCCTGACAACTCTACGGATGGGCGGTTCACCATCCGATCCCTCATCAAGCCATCCACCTACCAGCCTACGAGGCATTGAATTTCAGGGCCAGCGAGTCGCTTTTGGTTCTTCGGGCCAGTGGAGTCCAAATACGGTATTTAATTCTCGGTGGAAGTTAACACCACCTTTTCAGGTGCCTTCCACCGCCATCGTGGTCTTTTTTCTGCACATCCCCTCATCAACAGTCCTGCAATAAATTCAAAATGTTATTCACATTCATTGACCTCTTCCTCAAGGTCCATTTACATCACATATTCACATTTATGAGTTTGCCATAGTTCTTGGCCAGTCTAGTTATATTTACAAGTTGGGGGAAACAGAGTGTTACAATTCCCTCCCCCTTAAAAGGAACATCATCCTCGATGTTCTTATCTACTAACATGAATTACATGTACAGAAGTAAACAAAATCGGATATTCCAGTTTCATGGCATCTTCCATCTACCATGTAACCTCATCTGGGCCAAAGTGTTTCCACTGCACCTTGACCTGTGCAATGGTTCTGTTCCGGAGCCGAGTTTCCTTTCTGTCGAATATGCATTGGGGTTCTGGTAGGAATTCTTCCTCTGATTCCACCTGGATCACAGACCAATCAATTATATGATTAACATCATGTACATATTTCTTCAATAATGAAACATGGAAAACATTATGTGCTTTTACTGTGGGAGGAAGTGCTATCCGATAGGCTACAAGTCCCACTCTACCTAGAACCTCAAAGGGTCCACCATACCGGGGTGCCAATTTGACACAAGCTCCCATTTTTTGGGAACTCCTTCTGGGCTTAATTCTGAGATATACATGATCTCCTATTTGGAACTCTCTTGGAGTTCTCTTTTGATCAGCATAAATTTTCTGTCGGTTCTGAGCGACCTTCATATTTTGTTTTATCTGAGTCACTTGTTGTTCCATTTCTTTCAACATGTCAGGTCCAAAATAAATCCTATTTACAGGATTGCTCCAGCTGACTGGAGTATTACACTGTCTACCATAGAGGACCTCGAATGGACTCATCTTTAAGGATGCTTGATAACTGTTGTTGTAGGCAAATTCTACCAATGGCAGGTAGTGTTCCCATTTCCTGGGCTGATGCATCACATGCATCCTTAACATATTTTCTAATATCTGATTTACTCTTTTTGTCTGTCCATCGGTTTGAGGGTGATAGGCAGTACTAAACAACAATTTGGTCTCTAAACCCGTCATCGGTGATTTCCAAAATTTGGAAGTGAATTTTGTGTCTCTGTCAAATATTATCTCTTTCGGCATACCGTGTAGTCTGAATACCTCTTTCATGAATACCTGTACGATATCTATCGCCTTGCAGGTCGATTTGACGGGGATGAAATGAGAAGACTTGCTCAGTTTATCCACCACTACCATAATGGCATCATTTTGTTTGGTCGAAGTTGGTAATCCAGTGATCAAATCCATGGAGATGGTTTCCCATTTCCATTCTGGGATGGGTAAAGGGTGTAATAGTCATGTTGGGTGTCTATGTTCTGCTTTAGCCTATTGGCATTCTATGCATTGGGCCAAATATTTGGCTACGTCCTTCTTCAATCCCAGCCAGTAAAATTGTTTTCGAGTGGCAATAATCATTTTCTGGTATCTTGGGTGACCAATGTAGGGTCTTTTATGTAGTTCATCCATGATGAACCTCTTCAAGTCGTCACAATTGGGAATGTACAGTCTCTCTCTGTAAGTGAGCAGACCTCCGTCAGTCATCTAATAGCCTTCGTATTTTTCCCCAATGGGTTCTTGTTATAGGTACAGGGTCACATTTCAGACGAAGGGATCTGTTTCTTATGCCTCTTTGACTCTGTTCTTGACATCTTTCTCGCAGGTACTCACCGCTGCCAGGTGAACTGTTCTCATGCTTATGCTAAGGGCATCGACCACCTTATTCTCCTTCCCTTTAGTTTGTTTGATTTCAAGGTCGAATTCGCTAAGGAGGGCCATCCATATAGCTTGTCTAGCATTGATCTTGAGTTGATCAAACAAATACCGTAATCCACAGTGATCTGTCATAAGCACAAATTTCCTTCCCAGGAGGTAATGCCTCCACATTTTCAAGACATGCACTATGACAGCCAGTACTAGATCATGAGTCACATATTTGACCTCATGTTCATTCAATTTTTGGGATTCATATCAGATCACCTTTCCTTCCTGCATACGGACTCCTCCGAGCCCTTCTTTACAAGCATCTGTGCACACAAGGAAGTCATCTTCTGGGTCAGCAATTTTCAACACGGGTGCATGGGTTAGTAGATGTTTCAAGGTTTGAAATATTTCTTCACATTGTTGTGTCCACAGAAATTTTGTTCCCTTCTTCTGGAGGACAGTGATTGGACAACCAATCTTGGAGAAATCTTTTATAAGTCTCCTATAGTATCCCGCCAATCCCATAAAGGATTTGATGCCTAGCCTACTCCATCCTAGCCTTCTCTACCTAGCTTAGCCTAGCCTAGACTACTCTATCTAGCCTAGCTTAGCCTACTCTATCCTAGCCTACTCCATCCTAGCCTAGCCTAGCCTAGCCTAGCATACTCTATTCTAGCCTAGCCTAGCCTAGCTTAGCCTAGCATGCTCTATACTCTATTCTAGCCTAGCATACTCTATTCTAGCCTACTCTACTCTATCCTAGCCTACTCTACCTAGCCTAACATACTCTATCCTAGCCTAAACTACTCTATCCTAGCCTAATCTAGCCTACTTTTTCCTAGCCTACTCTATCCTAGCCTAGCCTAGCTTACTCTATCCTAGCCTAGCCAACTCTATCCTATCCTAGCCTAGCCTAGCCTACTCTATCGAGCCTACTCTACCTAGCCTAGCAGAGCTTAGCCTACTCTACCTAGCCTAGGCTACTCTATCCTAGCCTAGCCTACTTTAACTAGACTAGTCTACTCTATCCTAGCCTAGCTTAGCCTAGCCTAGCCTACTCTATCCTAGCCTAGCCTACCCTACCCTACTTTACCTGGCTTACTCTACCTAGCCTAGCCTAGCCTAGTCAAATCTACTCTACTTAGACTACTTTACCTAGCCTAGTCTAGCATAGCCTACTCTATCCTAGCCTACTCTACTTAGCCTAGCCTATTCTACCTAACCTAGCCTATTATTTCCAAACCTAGCCTAGCCTAGCATAGCCTACTCCACCTAGCCTAACCCACTTTATCCTAGCCTACTCTACCTAGCCTAACCTACTATATCCTATCCTAGCCTATTGTATCTATCCTAGCCTACTTTATCCTAGCCTAGCTTAGCTTAGCCTACCCTACTCTATCCTATTCTAGCCTAGCCTAGCCTACTCTAGCTAGTCTACTCTACCTAGCCTAGCCTAGCCTACTTTATCTACCTAGACTAGCCTACTCTGCCTAGCCTAGCCTACTTTATCCTAGCCTACTCTCCTAGCCTACTCTACTCTATCCTAGCCTAGCTTAACTTAGCCTACCCTACCATAGCCTAGCCTAGCATACTCTACCTAGTCTAGCCTAGCGTAGCCTAGCCTACACTAACTAGACTAACCTACCTAGCCTAGCCTACTCTATCCTAGACTATTCTACTTAGCCTAGCCTATTCTACCTAACCTAGCCTATCCTATCCTAGCCTAGCCTACTCTACCTAACCTAGCCTATTTTATCCTAGCCTAGCCTATCCTAGCCTAGCTTACTCTATCCTAGCCTACTCTACCTAGCCTAACCTACTCTATCCTAGCCTACTCTAGTTACCCTAGCCTACTTTAGTCTAGCCTACTCTAGCTAGCTTTCTCTACCTGGGGTAGCCTACTCTATCCTAGCCTACTCTACCTAGCCTAGCCCACTCTATTCTAGCTTACTCTACCTAGCCTAGCCTACTCTATTCTAGCCTAGCCTACCCTACTCTATCTTAGCCTAATCTATCCTACTCTACCTATCCTAGCCTACTCTACCTAGCCTAGCCTAGACTAGCCTAATCTATCATAGATTACTCGTTCTAGCCTAGCCTACGCTATCCTAGCGTGGCGTATTCTATATAGCCTAGTCTACTCTATCCTATCTTAGCCTAGCCTAGCCTAGTTTATCCTACTCTATCCTAGCCTACTCTACCTAGCCTAGCCTACTCTATCCTAGAGTACTCTACCTAGCCCTCTCTAGCCTAGCCTACTCTATCTAGCCTACTCTACTTAGCCTAGCCTAGTTGAGCCTACTCTATCCTAGCCTACTCTACTTAGCTTAGCCTACTCTATCCTAGCCTAGCTTAGCCTAGCCTAGCCTACTCTATCCTAGCGTACTCTACCTAGCCTAGCCTACTCTATCCTAGCCTAGTCTACCTAGCCTAGCTTAATCTATACTACCCTATTCTATCCTAGCCTACTCTATCTTAGCCCACGTAGCCTAGCCTATCCTACTCTACCTAGCGTAGTCTTCCTAGCCTAACCTCGCCTAGCCTACTATATCCTATCATAGCCTAGCCTACCCTAGTCTACTCCATCTTAGCCTTATCTACCTAGCCTAGCCTAGCCTACTCTATTTAGCCTACTCTACCTAGCTTAGCCCAACCTACTCTATCCCGACCTACACTACCTAGCCTAACCTACTCTATCCTAGACGAGCCTAACCTAGCCTACTCTATCTTAGCCTACTCTGCCTAGCGTAGCCTACTCTATTCTAGCCTAATCTACCTAGCCTACTCTAACTAGCCTAGCCTACTCTATCCTAGCCTAGTATACATTATCCTAGCCTAGTCTATCTTAGCCTACTCTACCTGGCCTAGCCTAGCCTAGTCTACTCTATCCTAGACTAGCCTAGCCTAGCCTACTCTACCTAGCCTAGGGTAGCCTTGCCTAGACTACTCTACTTAGCCTAGCCTACTCTATCTTATCCTACTTTACCTATTCCATCGTGGCCTAGCCTACTCTACCTAGACTACTCTAGCATAGCGTAGCCTAGTCTACCTAGCTTAGCCTAGCCTAGCCTACTCTATCCTAAACTACACTACCTAGCCTAGCCTACTCTATTCTAGCTCTACTCTATCCTAGCCTACTCCTAGCCTAGCCTACTCTATCCTAGCCTACTCTACCTAGCCTACTCTACTCTATCATACCCTAGCCTAGCCTAGCCTACTTTATCCTAGCCTACTCTATCTTAGCCTACTCTACCTAGCCTACCCTACTCTACCTAGCCTAGCCTACTCTATCTTAGCCTACTCTATCCTACTCTATCCTAGCCTATCCTAGCCTAGCCTACTGTATTCTAGCTCTACTCTACCTAGCCTACTCTACATAGCCTAGTCTACTATATCCTAGCGTTGCCTAATGTATTTAGTCCAGTCTACTCTTTCCTATCCTAGCCTACTGTACCTATCCTAGTTTAACTTAGCTTAGCCTACTCTACTCTATCATAGCATAGCCTAGCCTAGCCTAATCTACCTAGTCTACTCTACCTAGCCTAGTCTAGCCTACTCTAACTACACTACTCTACCTAGCCTACTCTATACTGGCTTACTCTACCTAGCTTAGCCTACTCTATCCTGGATTACTCTACCTAGCCTAGCCTACTTTATCCTGGACTACTCTACGTAGCTTAGCCTACTCTATCTTAGCCTAGCTTAGCTTACACTACCTAGCCTAGCCTACTCTATCCTAGCCTAATCTATCTAGCCTAACTTAATCTATCCTACCCTACTCTATCCTTGCCTACTCTACCTAGCGTACTCTACCAAGCCTAACCTACTTTATCCTAGACTAGCCTACTCTACCTAGCCTACCATACTCTATCCTAGCCTAGATTAGCCTCGCCTAGCCTACTCTATCCTAGCCTATATTAGCCTAGCCTAACCTACTCTATCCTAACATACTCTACCTAGCCTATCCTATACTACCCTACTCTATCCTTGCCTTCTCTTCCTAGTCTACTCTACCTAGCATACTCTACCAAGCCTAGCCTACTCTATCCTAGACTAGCCTACTCTACCTAGCCTACCCTACTCTATCCTAGCTTAGATTAGCCTCGCCTAGCCTACTCTATCCTAGCCTAGATTAGCCTAGCTTAACCTACTCTATCCTAGCGTACTCTACCTAGCCTATCTTATAGTAGCCTACTCTATCCTAGCCTACTATACTTAGCCTACGCTATCCTAGCCCACTCTACCTAGCCTAGCCTACTATATCCTAGCCTAGCCTAGCCTAGCCTACTATATCCTAGCCTACTCTACCTATCCTACTTTACCTAGCCTAGTCTACTCTAACTTAGCCTAGCCTACTCTACCTAACCTAGCCTACTGTATCCTAGCCTAGCATAGCCTATCTTATCCTACTCTACTTAGCCTGTTCTACCTAGCCTAGCCTAGCCTAGCCTACTCTATCCTAGCCTAGCCTACTCTGCCTAGCCTAGCCTAATCTATACTCTCCTAGATTAGCTTACTCTACTTAGTTTACTCAACCTAGCCTAGCCTACTCTATTCCAGCCTAGCCTAGCTTAGCCTACTCTATTCCAGCCTAGCCTAGCCTAGCCTACTCTATCCTAGAATACACTACCTACCCTACTCTACCTATCCTCGCCTACTCTATCCTAGCCTAGCCTAGCTTACTCTATACTAACCTACTCTATCCTAGCCTACTCTACCTAGCCTACTATATCATAGCCTACTCTACCTAGCCTAGCTTGCTTTTATCCTAGCCTAGCCTACTCTACCTAGCCTAGTCTACTCTATCCTAGCCTACACTCCCTATCCTAGCCTAGCTTTGCCTACTCTATCCTAGCCTACTCTACCTAGCTTAGCCTAGCCTACTCTACCTAGCTTAGCCTACTCTATCCTAGCCTACTCTACCTAGCCTAGCCTAGCCTAGCCTACACTATCCTACCCTAACCTAGAGTATCCTACTCTACCCAGTCTACTCTACCTAGCCTACTCTAACCTAGCCTACTCTACCTAGCCTACTCTACCTATCCTAGTCTACTCTATCCTAGCCTACTCTACCTAGCCTAGCCTACTCCATCCTAGCCTACTCTACCTAGCCTAGCCTAGCCTACCATACTCTATCCTAGCCTAGCTTAGCCTAGCCTACTCTACCTAGCCTAACCAAGCCTAGCCTATCCTTCTCTTTCTAGACTACTCTACTTACCCTAGCCTACTCTATCCTAGCCTACTCTCCCTAGCATAGCCTACTCTACCTAACTTAGTCTATTATATCCTAGCCTAGATTAGCTTACTCTATTCTAGCCTACTAAACCTAGCCTAGCCTAGCCTAGCCTACTCTACCTAGCCTAGCCTACTCTACCTAACCTAGTCTATTATATCCTAGCCTAGATTAGCTTACTCTATTCTAGCCTACTAAACCTAGCCTAGCCTACTCTACCTAGCCTAGCCTACTCTATCCTATCCTAGCCTAGCCTAGCCTAGTCTACCTAGACTACTCTAGTTAGCCTAGTCTACTCTATCATAATCTAACCTACTCTACCTAGCTTAGCCTACTCTATCCTATCATACTCTACCTAGCCTAGCCTAATCTAACCTACCATACTCTATCCTAGGCTGCCTAGCCTAGCCTATCCTTCTCTACCTAGCCTACTCTACCTAGCCTAGTCTACTATATCCTAGCCTACTCTACCTAGCCTAGCCTACTCTATCCTAGCCTAGCCTACTCTATCCTAGAATACTCCATCCTAGCCTTCTCTACCTATCCTAGCCTAGACTAGCCTACTCTACCTAGCCTACTCTATCCTAACATACACTACCTAGCCTAGCCTACTCTATCCTTACCTAGCCTAGCCTAACCTAGTCTATCCTAGCCTACTCTAGCTAGCCTAGCATACACTATGCTAGCCTACACTACCTAGCCTAGCTTACACTATCCTAGCCTAGCCTACTCTAGCTTGGCCTACTCTAGCTAGTCTTGCCTAGCCTAGCCTACTTTATCAAAGCCTACTCTACCTAGCCTATTCTACCTAGCCTAACCTACTCTATCCTAACCTACTCTATTCTAGCCTTCTCTACCTAGCATAGCCTAGCCTAGCCTACTCTATCCCATCCCAATCTACCTAGTCTAGCCTACTCTATCATTTCCTACTCTACCTAGTCTAGACAAACCTAGCCTACTCTACATAGCCTAGCCTATTCTATCCTAGCCTGGCCTAGCCTAGTCTACTCTATCCTAGCCTACTCTACCTAGCCTATCCTACTCTATCCTAGCCTAGCCTACTCTACTTAGCCTTCTCTACCTAGCCAACTCTACCTAGCCTAGCCTACTCTATCTTATCCTAGCCTACTCTATCCTATCCTAGCCTACTCTATCCTAGCCTAGACTAGCCTAGCCTAACCTACTCTATCCTAGCCTAGATTAACCCATCCTAGCCTACTCTATTCTAGCCTAGCCTAGCCTAGCAGACTCTATCCTATCCTACTCTACCTAGCTTATTGTACCTTGCCTAGCCTACTATATTCTAGCCTAGCCTAGAATAGCTTACCCTATCCTAAAATACACTACCTAGCCTACTCTACCTATCCTAGCCTACTCTTTCCAAGCTTTGTCTAGCCTAACCTACTCTATCCTAGCCTACTATATCCTAGCCTACTCTACCGAGTCAAGCCTTCTCTATCCTATCTTATCCTAGCTTGCTCTATCCTAGCATAGCCTAGCTTACTCTATCCTAGCCCACTCTACCTAGCCTAGCCTTGCCGACCCTACCCTATCCTAACTTTCTCTACCTACCCTACTCTTGCTAGCCTAGAAGAGCCTAGCCTACTTCACCTAGCCTACTCTACCTAGTCTAGCCTATTCTACCTAGCTTTGTCTACCTAACTTAGTCTACCTAGCCTACTTTACCTAGCTTAGTCTACCTAGCCTAGCCTACTCTATTCTATCCTAGCCCAGCCTAGCCTACTCTATCTTAGAATACACTACCTAGCCTAGTCTACCTATCCCAGAATAATCTATCCTAGCCTACTCTACCTAGCCTACTCTACTTAGCCTAGCCTACTCTATCCTAGCTTAGCCTAGCCTAGTCTACTCTATCCTAGATTAGCCTAGCCTAGTCTACTCTATCCTAGCCCACTATACCTAACCTACTATATCCTAGCCTACTATATCCTAGCCTACTCTACCTACCCAAGCCTACTCTATCCTATCCTAGCATACTCCACCTAGCCTAGCCTACTCTATCCTAGCATAGCCTAGCCTACTCTATCCCAGCCTACTCTACCTAGCCTAGCCTACCCTACCCTACTCTATCCTAGCCTTCCCTACCTACCCTACTCTACCTAACCTACCCTCCCTAGCCTAGCCTACTCTACCTCGCCTAGCCTAGCCTAGCTTAGCCTACTCTACCTAGCCTAGCCTACTATATCCTAGCCTATCCTACTCTATCCTAGCCTAGCCTACTCTATTCTAGCCTAGTCTACATAGCTTAGCCTACTATATCCTATCCCAATCTACCTAGCCTAGCCTACTTTATCTTAGTATAGCCTAGCCTAGCCTACTCTATCCTAGCATACACTACCTAGCCTAGCCTAGCCTACTCTATCCTACCATACTCTACCTATCTTAGGATAGCCTAGCCTACACTATCCTAGCCTAGCATACTGTACCTATCCTAGCCTAGATTATCTTAGCCTACCCTACTCTATCCTAGGCTAGTCTAGCCTAGCCTACTCTACCGAGTCTACTCTACCTAGCTTAGCCTAGCGTAGATTAGCCTACAATAACTAGACTACTCTACCTAACCTAGTCTACCCTAGCCTACTCTATCTTAGCCTACTCTACATAGCCTAGCCTACTCTACCTAACCTAGCCTACTCTATCCTAGCCTAGCCTACTCTACCTAACCTAGCCTATTCTATCTTAGCCTAGCCTAGCGTAGTCTAGCTTACTCTATCCTAGCCTACTCTACCTAGCATAGACTACTCTATCCTAGCCTACTCTACCTAGCCTTAAATAGCCTAGCCTATTCTAGCATAGCCTAGCCTAGCCTAGCCTAGCCTTCTCTATCCTAGCCTACTCTACCTAGCCTAGCCTATTCTACCTAGCCTAGCCTACTCTATCCAAGCCTAGCCTAGCCTATTATACCTAGCGTAGCCTAGCCTAGCCTAGCCTGCTCTACCTAGCCTAGCCTAGCCTAATCTATCATTGTCTACTCTTCCTAGCCTAGCCTACTCTATCCTAGCCTAGCCTACTCTATTCTAGGCTAGGCTAGCCTAGCCTAGACTAGCCTACTTTATCTAGACTACTCTACCTTGCCTATCCTAGCCTAGCCTACTCTACCTAGCCTAGCCTACTCTATCCTAGCCAACTCTACCTAGCCTATGTTACCTAGCCTAGACTACTCTATCCTAGCCTAGCCTACTCTATCCTAACCTACTCTATTCTAGCCTTCTCTACCTAGCCTAGCCTAGACTAGCCTACTCTATCCCATCCTACTCTATCTAGCCTAGCCTGCTCTAACCTTACTTAGCCTAGCCTAGACTACTCTATCCTAGCCTACTGTAGCTAGCCTAGCCTAACCTAGCCTACTATATCCTAACCTACTCTACATAGCCTAGCCTTGCCTAGCCTACTCTAACATCTCCTACTCTACCTAGCCTACACAACCTAGCCTAGTCTACACTACCTAGCCTAGCCTACTCTATCATAGAATACACTAGCTACCCTACTCGATCCTACCCTACTCTACCTAGCCTAGCTTACTCTATCCTAGCTTAGTCTAGCCTAGCCTACTCTATCCTAGCCTAGCCTAGTCGACCCTTCTCTATCCTAGCCTTCTCTACCTAGCCTAAAAGAGCCTAACTTACTCCACCTAGCCTACTCTACCTAGCCTAGCCTACCTTAGCCTAGACTACTCTACCTAGCCTAGCCTAGCTTAGCCTGGCCTACTCTACCTAGCCTAGCCTACTCTTTGCTAGCCTAGACTACTCTATCATAGCCTACTCTACTCTAGCCTACTCTACCTAGCCTAACCTAGCCTAGCCTACTCTATCCTAGCCTACTCTACCTAGCCTACTCTACTCTATCTTAGCTTAGAGTATCCTAGACTACTCTATCATAGTCTACTCTACTCCAGCCTACTCTACCTAGCCTAACCTAGCCTAACCTACTCTATCCTAGCCTACTCTACCTGGCCTAGCCTACTCTATCTTAGCTTATAGTAGCCTAGCCTACTCTATCCTAGCGTAGTCTACCTAGCTTAGAGTAGCCTATCCTACTCTTCCTAGCCCAGCCTACTCTATCCTAGCGTAGTCTACCTAGCTTAGAGTAGCCTATCCTACTCTTCCTAGCCCAGCCTACTCTATCCTAGCCTAGCATAGCATAGCCTAGCCTAGCCTACTCTTCCTAGCCTAACCAAGCCTAGCCTACTCTACCTTGCCTACTCTACCTAGCCTAGCCTACTCTATCCTATCCTAGCCTACAATACCTATCCTATCCTACTCTATCCTTGTCTAGCTTAGCTTCGCTTACCCTACTCTATCCTATCCTAGCCTACTCTACCTAGTCTACTCTTCCTAGCCCAACCTACTCGAAAAGACTACTCTACCTAGCCTAGTTTACCCTAGCCTACTCTATCCTAGCCTACTTTACTTAGCCTATCCTACTCTACCTAGCCTAGCCTATTCTATCCTAGCCTAACCTACTCTATCTAACCTAGTCTATTCTATTTTAGCCTAGCCTTGCCTAGCCTAGCTTACTCTATCCTAGCCTACTCTACCTAGCCTAGCCTATTCTATCCTAGCCTACTCTACCTAGCCTAGACTAGACTAACCTACTCTAGCATAGCCTACCCTTTTCTATCCTGGCCTACTCTACCTAACGTAACCTAGCCTAGCCTAACCTAGTCTATCCTAGCATACTCTAACTAGCCTAGTGTACTCTATCCTAGCATACTCTACCTAGCCTAGCTTACACTATGCTAGACTAGCCTACTCTATCCTATCCTACTCTATCTCAGCCTACTCTACCTAGTCTAGCCTAGCCTAGCCTACTCTATCAAAGACTACTCTACCTAGCCTATTCTACCTACCCTAGCCTACTCTATCATAGCCTAATATATTCTAGCCTTCTCTACCTAGCATAGCCTAGCCTAGCCTACTCTATCCCATCCCACTCTACCTAGCCAGACCTACTCTATCCTTGTCTACTCTACCTAGCCTAGCCAAACCTAGCCTACTCTACCTAGCAAAACTTAGCCTACTCTACCTAGCCTAGCTAAACCTAGCCTAGCCTACTCTACTTAGCCTAGCCTACTCTATCCTAGCCTAGCATAGCCTAGCCTAGCCTATCCTACTATACCTAGCCTAGTCTAACTAGCCAACTCTACCTAGGCTAGGCTACTCCACCTATCCTAGCCTACTCTATCCTAGCCTAGACTAGCCTATCTAGCCTACTCTATCCTAGCCTAGATTAGACTATCCTAGCCTACTCTATCCTAGCCTACTCTACCTAGATTACTGTACCTAGCCTAGCCTACTCTATTCTAGCCTTGTCTAGAATAACCTACTCTATCCTAAAATTCACTACCTAGCCTACTCTATACTAGTTTAGCCTAGCCTAGCCTACTCTATCCTAGCCTACTCTACCTAGCCTACTATATCCTAGCCTATTCTACCTAGTCAAGCCTACTCTATTCTATCCTATCCTAACCTGCTCTATCCTAACATAGCCTAGCCTAATCTACCTAACCTAGCCTTGGCGACCCTACCCTATCCTAACCTTCTCTACCTACCCTACTCTGCCTAGCCTAGAAGAGCCTAGCCTACTTCACCTAGCCTACTCTACCTAGCCTAGAAGAGCCTAGCCTACTTCAGCTAGCCTACCCTACCTAGCCTAGTCTACTCTACGTAGCTTAGTCTACCTCGCTTAGTCTACCTAGCCTACTCTACCTAGCTTAGTCTACCTAGCCTAGCCTACTCTATTCTAGCCTAGCCTAGCCTAGCCTACTCTATTCTAGAATATACTACCTATCCTAAAATACTCTTGCCTAGCCTACTCCACTTAGCCTAGCCTACTCTATCCTAGCTTAGCCTAGCCTAGCCTACTCTATCCTAGCCCACTATACCTAACCTACTATATCCTAGCTTACTCTACCTAGCCAAGCCTACTCTATCCTATCCTACTCTACCTAGCCTAGCCTAATCTATCTTAGCCTACTCTACCTAAACTAGCCTAGCCTACCCTACTCTATCCTAGCCTTCTCTACCTACCCTACTCTACCTAGCCTATCCTACTCCAGCTAGCCTAGTCTACCTAGCCTAGCCTAACCTAGCCTAGCCTACTCTACCTAGCATATCCTACTTTATGCTAGCCTACTCTATTCTAGCATAGTCTACATAGCCTAGCCTACTATATCCTATCCCAATCTACCTAGCCTAGCCTACTTTATCCTAGTCTAGCCTAGCCTACTTTATCCTAGTCTAGCCTAGCCTAGCCTACTCTATCCTAGCATACTCTACCTAGCCTAGCCTAGCCTACTCTATCCTACCATACTCTACCTAGCCTAGGCTAGCCTAGCCTAGTCTATCTTAACCTAGCATACTATACCTATCCTAGCCAACTCTATCCTAGCCTAGCTTAGCTTAGCCTACCCTACTCGATCCCAAGCTAGCCTAGCCTAGCCTAGCCTAGCGTAGATTAGCCTACTCTAACTAGACTACTCTACCTAGCCTAGCCTAGCCTAGCCTACTCTATCTTAGCCTACTCTACCTAGCCTAGCCTACTCTACCTAGCCTAGCCTACTCTACCTAACCTAGCCTATTCTATCCTAGCCTAGCCTACTCTACCTAACCTAGCCTATTCTATCTTAGCCTAGACTAGCCTAGCCTATCTTACTTTATCCTAGCCTACTCTACCTAGCCTAAACTACTCTATCCTAGCCTACTCTACATAGCCTTAAATAGCCTAGCCTACTCTAGCATAGCCTAGCCTAGCCTTCTATATCCTAGCCTACTCTATACTAGCCTAACCTATTCTACCTAGTCTAGCCTAATCAATCCTAGCCTACTCTATCCTAGGATGCCTAGCCTAGCCTATTGTACTCTACCTAGCCTAGCCTACTCTATCCTAGCCTACTCTACCTAGCCTAGCCTACTCTATCCTAGCCTAGACTACTCTATCCTAGCCTAGCCTAGCCAGGCCTACTCTATCCTAGCCTACTCCATCCTAGCCTTCTGTACCTATCCCAGCCTAGCATGGCCTACTCTACCTAGCCTACTCTAGCATAGCCTAGCCTACTCTATCCTAGCCTAGCCTTGCCTAACCTATTCCATCCTAGTCTACTCTAGCTAGCCTAACCTACTTTATCCTAGCCTACTCTACCTAGCCTAGCTTACATTATCCTAGCCTGGCCTACTCTATCCTAGCCTAGCCTACTCTATTCTATCCCTCTCTACCTAGCCTAGCCTACTCTATCATAGACTACTTTACCTAGCTTACTCTACTCTATACTTGCCTAGCCTAGCATAACCTACTCTATCCTAGCATACTCTACCTATCCTAGCCTAACCTAGCCTAGCCTACTTTATCTAGACCACTCTACCTAGACTAGTCTACTCTATCTTAGCCTAGCCTCCTCTCCCTCGCCTAGCCTACCCTATCCTAGCCTAGCATAGCCTAGCCTACTCTACTTAGCCTACTCTACCTAGCCTAACCTCACCTAGCCTAGCCTACTCTATCCTAGCCTAGCCTACTCTACCAAGCGTAGACTACTCTATCCTAGCCTAGACTAGCCTAACCTAGCCTAGGCTAGCCTAGCCTAGCCTAATCTATCCTAGCCTACTCTACCTGGCCTAGCCTAGCCTAGCGTACTCTATCCTAGCCTACTCTACCTAGCTTAGTCTACCTAGCCTAGCCTACTCTATTCTAGGCTAGCCTAGTCTAGCCTACTCTATTCTAGAATACACTACCTAGCATAGTCTACCTATCCTAGAATACTCTATCCTAGCCTACTCTACTTAGCCTAGCCTACTCTATCCTAGCTTAGCCTAGCCTAGCCTACTCTATCCTAGCCCACTCTACCTAGCCTACTATATACTAGCCTACTCTACCTGGCCAAGCCTACATTATCCTATCCTAGCCTACTCT